>NHNV01000076.1:0-114571 GCA_002785995.1 Mycosphaerelloides madeirae | reverse complement strand
TGAAGCAATTGACACCTTGGACCCGGATCTGCTCACTTCAGAGCATCACTTCTCAACCGCAATCAACCTTGGATGGCAGAAACTGAACGATTATTATGCCAAGCTGGATGAATCACCTGTCTATGTTGCTGCAGTGGTACTACACCCTCGTATGAGGTGGCAATATCTTGAGAAACGATGGCAAGACAAGCCTGAATGGATAAGGGCAGCAAGAAACACCTTCCAAGACCTATGGCTTCCATACAAGACGCGTGCAGTTGACACTGCATTCACCAACCATGGCCCAAGCAAACACCCCCTTATAGATGACTGGTTTGCAGACGATGATGACGATGACCAGGTTGTTGATGAACTGGCTCAATTTGAGGCAGAAGCAAGGCATCCAACCCTTAAAGTGACTAACAGTCCAGTGCCCTACTGGCTAGACAAGATGAAGACTTGGCCAAGACTGGCAGCGCTAGCATTGGATATCTACGCTATTCCTTGCATGTCAGATTCACCTGAGAGAATATTCTCACAAGCCAGTGACGTTGTAGGGCCTAGGAGACGACTGCTATCTAGTGAGACCTTCCAGTGGCTCATGACACTCAAGTCATGGATATCTACGGGCATTCTGACACTCACTGAGGGTCTATTCACTGCAAAAACACGTACAACAGTCCTCTAAGGGGTGGGTGCATTGCCCGCATGCAGTAGCGGCAGAGGGGGCTGCAGAAGCCTGCAGAAGCCAGTCATTCACTTCACCAGAGCACGGGCCTCAAGGGTTCAAAGAGCCTTGCAAACAAAGCAAGATAGACCGTTCAATTCACAAACAATTCAAGCCTCAGCCTTCAATATTTCAAGCAAAGCAAGCGACCTCCGGTCGCTTGCTTTGTCTTGTTTATGGACAACTGTGGACCTTAGCTGGGAGTCCTAACATCTCGTCGCTATCCCGTGTGAGGATCTTGAGCTTGTCGACTACGAAGGAGTTGGTTTGGCGTGACGCTCATGACTCGGGCGGCGCCTGTGACTTTGACAAAATCAACTCCTTCGTGAGCAGAACTAATCACAGGAATATCGCTCATATGCCGAATTGCCGGGTCAAACGAAGATTTCGATGCTAGCAATTACATGTTGGTATCAGTCATAGGAAAGTACACTGCTATGCAAATGGAGCTCTTGAGTATAAAGAGCTCGATGTAGTCCCTCACTTACATCGAGCGCAACCTCCAATCACTCACTTCGTTTCCCCTCCCACGCAAGATGTCCAAGTCTTACATTCACTTGGAGAGTCTCGAAGATCTCCGTGAAAAGCATGGCCGCAACAGGCACAGGAAGTCCATGGCTTTCGCAACTCTGTTAACCGGTACAGCCATACTGGCTGTGCTCTTCCTCAGCGGCTTCTTCAACCACGCCATCCGCCTCGGAATCGAACCACCTGGCGGTCTGGGTGCGATGGAGACATCTATCGCTATCAGAGCGGAATACCCGGTATCGACTTTTGTCTATGACCGAGCATCTTTCCGCTGGTTCATCGGTTTGGCCTCGCAAATCACTATTGGCGCCTTTGCGATCGTGGGAATCTACACTGCTTGCGTCACTGTCACCGCCGGCTTGGGAGCTGCTGGATGTGCTGCCGCTGCAGTTGGTGTCGTCGGAGCTGGTATTGGAATCATTCAGGCAGCCTCCGGTGCATCAGGCGGAGTGTCTACCGGTGATCTCGAACTTGGAGACATGCAAGACCTCGAATACGTCCAGAACGGCAGCAAGCGAGACGAAGATGCCGAAGAATACATGCTGGATCTTCTGCGCAAGGTTTTCGGCCCAGACTACAAGTTTGAAGGACACCTTCCAGTCGACAGCAAGCGGGATGTGCACCCGGCGCACCGAGATCTTATGAGGCTCAACGAAGGTCGACCAGTCCGCGTTCACAGCTTTACTTCTGCTGCGGGTACCCGTTTCCATCACTCCATGGTTTTCGACAAGAAGAGGAATGGTCTCTTCCACCGCTTTGGCTTTGCTCCTGCTGTGAGCAACACAACCAAGAGACAGGACGTCGAATCGTCAAACGAGTACTTCACCAGCGGAGGACTTGACCTCTTCGACTGTGCCGCCGAAGTTGGTGGCGATCACCTAAACGCCGGCGACGCCGACGACATGACCAGCCAAATCGAGTGCAACGACTCCAACTTCGCCAACGCCACAGAGCTCATGATTCAGGTCTATGATGCCGTAAGTATATCGTCGTGTAAATGTTGTTTCGAGCGGCTCCGCTAAAGATATATGCAGGACACTATGGAGACCGTCGGTGCAGGTATCATCGCACCATACAACAGCAGTGGTACTTCTCCAATCAGTGGCGAAACTGGCACCAGCAACTGCCCTACGGCTCTCATGTCAGTCAGCAGCTGTGGAGATGATACCAGCAGCGGTTGATTGCACACTGGAGGAAAGAAGATCGAAGCAATACACATCTTCTGAAGGATTATTACGAGGCACGCTGGATGTTTCTGTTCTCGGTGGGAGGCAGTCGGAGATGTATCGTCATTCAATTGCGAACCCTGGCAGCGAGACTACGCAGATATTGTATGACGCCTTGATGCCTTCGCCATTGAAGTTCTAGTTTGATCAGCACACAGTGCACCCAATATAAGAATTTATGCTCACATTCACTTCTATACGCCAGGGCTGAAGGATCTAATGTGGTGTCGATGGTCAAACTTTTGAGATGGTTGGGGCAAACTTCAGAACAAAACCCTCTCCAGAAAGTTCCATCCGGCATCAACGGCCTCCCATCCCCTTGCCGTACATTCACCTTCCTTTCCCCAAAGATCCTGAATAAACGCATGTGTCGCATCTTTCGGCACCGCAAGTCCGGCCTCATACCCGTAGCTTTCAGGGCATCGATCGTTCTCTGACTCTGCGCCCATGGGATGAGATCATCCTGGTCTCCATGGATGGTGAAGGTCGGCGTTCGATACGTTCCAGCCTGGATTTGTGCGAGAGGACTGACGGCTTTGATTTCCTCTACGCTTGGAGTGGGAAGCGAAAAGTAGTCAGTCTCCGCCGAAGCTGCTTGCTTTGTTGGGAGACTTTGATGAGGACAGGGAGGCGTTGCGCCTTTAGTTGTAATGGATGATGATGCGCCATCTCGGATCAGACAGGGACATGGGCGCACCAGGGAAGGTTCTTGGCTTGTAACCGACAAGGGGACTATCTTGGATGCCTTCTAGAAGATCGTAATCTGTGTCCGGCGTCTCTCGGATGTTGTTTGGGAGGATCAGTTTTCGCCACCAAAGATCTTTGCAGTCGGAAGGACAGTAGAAAGCAAAGATGATATCTTGGGGTTTCACGCCATGGGCAAGAGCGTTATATGCCAGGATCATGGCTAGGCGACCTCCTGCGGGCCAGCCGACGGCTGCGATGCGCTAGGTACTGATGGAATATCTCGAGAATGGCGAGACGCAGATGAGAGAGCTGGGTGCAAGCCCAGAGTAGAGCGTCACAGGCATCGGTCACGGGTCCGATGACGAGAGTGGTCGTGGGACAAAGTCCATATTCGAAGCTTATGGGAAGATAGCCTCGCCCAAGCAGCGTTTTGACGTGCTTAAAATGAATGTCTCGACGGATAAAGAGGACGTGGCCGCCGCCATGGAAGCGAAGAGCTGGCGAGGCAGGTCAGCGATATGCCAAAGAGTAAGAACAGGCGGGCCGTGTGCATGCAAATTACCTATGGGTCTAGCAGCGATCAGTGTTTGTTGCTACTGCTCAACAGGGTAGTAGATATCGGCCTGAAGGCTGAGATTTTCGCCGTCCTTCCACGTCACAGTCTCGAAGGGAACTCCGGCTCGCTTCGACAGCTGTGCTTGATTGTTACCTGTCGTGGGTTTATCGAAGTCGATTTCACAGGTGTCTCTGGGCGCAGTAGATTGGAAGACCTCAGCTTGTTCAGCAGAAGGTTGTTGGCTATGAGTTGCCCGACGGTTCTCACTCTTGTCGGTACTTTCCGAAGTACATGGCTGCTCAGGAGTCTCGTTCACCGATGAAAGAGTTCTGGTCTTGCCATGGTACGGCATTAAGCCAGCAAGACTAGCCAATCGCCTACCGTAGAAGTGTCATCAATCTGGTAGAGGTCAAGACTGACTCCAAAGATCTCTTGTATGTCCGAGCCAATCTCAATCGCAAGGAGCGATTCGAGACTCATATCAGCGATGTTATCGCTTGGCTTTGGAAGTGATGGTAGCTCCAGATGCTCTTGAAGCGTGTGACACAGCCGCTCGAATTCTCCTGATGGCGTCGAGTGGGCTACCGAAGGTGGAGTGGAGCTCATGGGGGTCGAGGCACCACCGCCCTGTGAAGAGGGAGCCGGTGAGATTGAGGGCGCTGCACTGGTGTCTTTGCTTCCGCAAGCACACTCTTGAAGATAAGTCGCAAGCGAGTCAGTCGTAGTTGATTGCACCATATCTTTGGCAGGAAGATAGACAGCGAAATGGGTGGAGGGCTCGCTAATGGCTTCCATTATCATGAGCGAGTCTATGCCCAGATCGTCGAAGGTCACATTGCTCTTGAACGGTTGCTTGTGGAATCTCAGCTACATGCTCGAGTATAGTGCAGACTTGTTCGAAAACGTCACTTTCAGCGCTTTGAGCAAATAGTTCAATAGGGCTGGAAGAAGGCTAATGGCTTTTCGAAGCACCGGTACGCTCCTAAAGCCGCTCCATGTAAGTCTTGGTAGGTGGCGGGTCCTCATAAGACCGGGTAGGTACGTCGGTCGTGCCATCATCGTTCACCCGAGACAGGAGCTTCCGTAACGAGTTCAAACGAATACTGCTGAACCGAACACCAAGAATGAGCACAACAAGCCTCTTCGACACTGCGTCAAAAACGAAGACATCGTTTGAGCGTTGTGCTCTGCGTCGAGTTGGAGAAGATGAGCCACGATATCGCTGCTGTCGGGGGCTTGTAGCCAGGTACAGACTGGGTACGATCAAGTTTCGTAAAGACATAGACATCGACGTCAGGAAGTTCACGAAAGATATTGGCGTTGGTTCCAGAAATATGCATCCAGCTATCCTCGACAGTGAGATGAAGGAGGGTGTCTTGAGGAGGCGAATAGTCGGACGAGGTCGCCTCGATGCCAGCAATTCGACCATTGTGAGCGGCGACATTCTTGAGACCACGAAATAGTGCACTGTACTCAACGACCTTTGGAAAGAGCTTGTAAAGCGTCGGGCCACGAATGCACTCGGCATCCGGATCGTTCAGCAATGCTTCGATGGCTTCCACACCCATCAGTCTTTCGAAGCGGGCGATTTCAGTAGCTGTGGAATCCTCGTGATCGTCATGCGGCGTGACTATTCCGGTGGCCTGTGAACAAGGCGGCTCTGTCGGGTTGCTCTTCGCAAGACTGATGATAGGAAAGTCAAATATTGGGCGAGCTGTGGACGATGAGGTGGGCGGCTCGAGCATCAGACTCAGGTTCAGGTTCGTCGCTATGCCAAGAGGTGCATCAATGCTGAGATGCGAGAATTCGCGGCGGTCGCTGTGGTAATCGCCTTGCGTTATTATCTTGGGCGCCCGTGCGACGGCTTCCATATAGACGGTGGCTGGACACAGAGGACTGCCCGCCACTGCATGCCCGGAGACCAGCGCTCGATGTTCATTGCACGCAGGATTGGTCTTGAACTCCCACAATCCACTATCGGCCCTCTGCGAACGCAGACTCACCAGGCCATGTGCTTCCGGTGCAGGCAGATCCGGTATGGTAACCGACGGAGGTGGCTTGAGCTAGAGCCAATGCTTGTTCTTCTCTCAATGATACGAGCGCAGACGAACTCGAAGGGCGCGGTACTGGTTCTTCTGGCGAGCGTGGAACTGCCAGTATTCTACAGTGTGCCCTCTGTTCCACAGTTGCAATGTGACATCCGCGAGGCTTTCCCGTGCAGTACTCACGCCTACGAAGCCATGATTGGATGTGCTGACACTGCCCACAGCACGACGTGCCATGCTAGCGATGCCC
Source organism: Mycosphaerelloides madeirae (assembly GCA_002785995.1). Lineage (NCBI taxonomy): Eukaryota > Fungi > Ascomycota > Dothideomycetes > Mycosphaerellales > Mycosphaerellaceae > Mycosphaerelloides > Mycosphaerelloides madeirae. The sequence goes on along the minus strand of NHNV01000076.1, from coordinate 108,573 downwards.
GAGTCGAAGCCCGCCTCAAGCCATGTCAACGAAGCTGAGGTCCTGGCCAACCGCTCCACAGGCTGGTGGAAGAAAACCGGAGATCGAGTATCTGCAAGTAAGTCGTGCGGAACACAATCCCAGCTGAAATCCTCAGAGCAAGTCTCCAGTGGAGTCTTGGCCTCGTTGAAGCAGAGAGTACCGACGAGGTCTCTCAGATGTGCCATCAGAGGCTCGGTAAATTTTGAATGGAACCCGTTCGTGATCTGCGGTCTTTTTAAGCTTATCTTCGCTCTTGTTGCTTCTCCTTCGAACTCATCCACATCATCCTAGCTTCCCACGAGCACATAGGACGGAGGGCCATTGAAGCAAGCGATCTCAAGCCGAACACAGATATTGACTCAATCTCTCTGCTCTCCCTCGACCAGAATCATCGCACCTGCTTCAAATCACCAGTGCTTCAAATCAACGCCGCCCGACCACTTACGAATTTGAGGCCGTCCTCCAACGAGAAGACACCCGACACCGCGAGCGCAATGAGCTGATCAAGGCTATGCCCAATGACTGCATCGACTTGCAAGCCGCTGTCAATCAATGCAAGAGCCGAAACATGAAGTGTGACGACGTCTGCAACAGTCTCTGTTTGGAAGATTGCTGGGTACAGACTTCCATTCTTGGAATCTATGACTCGATGCCATGTTGGGATCTCCTGATCTGGCATGAATGCACCCAAGATTTCATGAGGCGCATGTCGTAGATGGCGATGGACGTGACTGGCGCGAGGCTCATGCCAGAACGTCGCTTTTATGTCCCCAAGGATATGGCTCCATGTAATAAGCGTTCGAGATGCTATTGTGTGTTACAGACAGTTCGCTTTCTCCAGATTGACATCGAATCCTTCTATAGACCAAAGTCTAGACCACCACTGGACCGACCGCATTCGAACACTGTCCTGAATGTTGTTGTTGTGGCTGCAATTGGGTTTCCATTTAGTCTGGCGGTAGAGCAGAAGCGCATCGGGAAAGAGACGGCTTGATGTGGAGATCTTGGATCAACAGAAATGGACCATTACGTACAATGCATTTGCTTCGAAGCATGAAAATTCGGAGTTCCTTGAGTGGTGAAGTTTAGGGCACCCCGTAAGAATTTGAAGGGTCAAACGAATCCGACCGGTAGGCCAATCAGCGTGAAGCTTGGTTACTATCACGTGCACCTCGCTTCTGCTATTCGATTGCTTGCACTGCTTACTGCCGTCCACCTTTGCTTCCTCCACTGCCATGCACCCCTTGCACCCGCCCCTGCACTTGCGCGATGCAGTCGCCAAAACGTTCGTCGCTGTAGATGTCTCGGAGTGTGAAGCGTTCGTCGCGCTGGCGGAAGAGAAACTTATCAAAGGAGAAGCGTGACGGAGAAGAGACGTACCAACAACTTCTATCCTAGGGCCTAGCATTCGTGCACACCTCGACCATGAGGTACTACATGACGATGACGGCTGTTTCGCCACGTCAGGCTGCACTTCGCCATGCACCAGCACAGCCTACAGGTCGACAATGGGCGGCCTCTGGGTCTAAACCTCAACAGTCAGGCGACACGACGCCCAGTCGCATAACTTGGGTGCGCATGACTTGAGAGATAGCTTACCGAAACTTGAAGTGGAAGCGTTGTCAAACTCGGATCTCAAGCAACATCTGCATTCTACTTTGACATCCTCACAAAGTTCGTCTAAGCTTACCTAACGATACTTGGCCATAATCTGTCACCATGATGCTTTGCGAAGTATGCAGGAATGTGTTCTCGTACCGTGGCAGCGATAAATACGGTTACAACAACCAAATCCGAGGCCACCACGCACGTACATTGTCACTCACCAAAGCTGCTTCCGCTGGCTGCAGGCTCTGCGCACATATACAACAGGAGTGCGCGTTTAAAGAGCTGGAGCTAGAAACACTTGAACAAGTGGAGATGAAACTCAGGACCACGCAAGTTATTGTAGACGTCACCGACGAGAGAATGATATCGATTCACGTGGAAAGTCGGATTGTTGTACATGGCCCCTACGAGCAACAAGAGAGAGAATTTCGGCAACATTTCAGTTTCATGGTGGTGGCTTGGCCAATGTTTCCAATCAGTGACCATGTTGGAAATCGGCAGCCAGGGGCTCACCGTCTAATGTCCGATGTGGCAAACATAGCGAGGGCATTTGTGAGTCACTGTCTCGAAGAGCATGCACAGTGCATTGCCCAAACAGCTTCAGCCCAGTACCCTACTCGCCTTCTCGAGCTGAGTGGATTCACAGCTCGTATAATCCGTCCGTCAATCGATGGCGCACTAGGACCATATGTTGCTCTGAGCTATTGCTGAGGCCCCAACCCCAACTTCTTACAACTGACAGGATGCAACAAAGATGAGCTTTAGTCTGGCTTTCTACTCGATAGTCTCCCTTGCGCATTCCGAGAGGCCATCGAACTTGTCAAGAGCCTGGGGTACCGGTATATTTGGATCGATTCGCTATGCATTGTTCAGCAAGGAGTAGGGACTGAAGAAGATTGGGAAAGTGAGTCCGCCAGAATGGGGGATGTCTACGCCAATTGCATTCTGAACTTGTCATTGTCCCGCGCATCAAACCCCGAGTCGAGCTGTCTTGGAGGGCCAGGCTTGCATGCTCTTTTGCCTCCCTTTGCCGTTCAGCTCGGAGACGAATCCTTCATGATGTTTGATAAGTTGCACTACCGTCACGCCAAACTTCGACAACCATTGGATCTTCGTGCATCGGCCTTCCAGGGAAGGGTGTTGGCTCCACGAGTCCTTGCTCTTGGCCAAGGAGAACTTTTCTGGGACTGCCTGGAATTGCGAGACGCGAGCGAGTCCTTCCCCTTAGGACTGTCGCCCCGTTTATCAGCGGCGGTGGGGGCTACGGCACAACAAATCACCATCCCATCCTAGCAGCCTTCCCTTACACGACTTCTATAGCAACTGGCAACGAGTACTGGACAACTACACAGCGCGAAATCCCACATTTATGGAGAAAGACAAACTTATCGCACTTGGCGCCGTTGCTACTCGAATCTGCCATGTTCAAAACGATATTTGCATAGCGGGTCATTTCTTGTCCACGTTACCTTACAGTCTACTCTGGCGGCTGCATAATACGAATGACGGTGAGAAGTGGAGTGGCACGATGGGAGAACGGGTAGAATCTTCAACAATGACCACACCTAGCTGGAGCTGGGCATCCATCGACAGCCCTGTGAGGCACTACACCGGTTCGCAGCCCTTGTCAGTGGACATGTGGCCTAATCTATTGGTCACAATGCTTAAAAAGTCCACTGTGACACTGGTCGACACCTCAAATCCCTTTGGCCGGTGTCATTCTGCGAGCATCACCATCAGTACAGTCTGTACTGATATTGTTTGGAGTCGGGCCACATCCAAACGGCAGCTCCTGGACAAGACAAAAACACTTGAAAATCCCAATCAATGGGACGATGTTGACCTCATTGTATGGCTGGACGATCCTGAGCAATGGCATAAGATGGAAGACGGAACTCAGTTCACTCTAGCAGCATTCTGCGATGGTTATCTCTTTGGGTTGGATCAGCCACTTGTAGGCCGACAGGGCATGGTCCTTCGGAAGTGTGTTAAAGACACAGGAACAGTGTACAAAAGAGTAGCGCACTTCAGACTAGGGGTTCGCGAGAAACCCAAGGTTGGACAACCCCTAGATGAATTTGAGAATGCACCGGTCAAACGAGGCTGGAAGGAGGTCAAGGAGGTATTTGAAACTGAGGACAGAACCTTGGTTTTAATGTAACAGATCAATCTCTGAATCCATAGTTCAACGGAAAAAGGAGAACTCACTCCTATGTAGTTCTGTCAACTACCCAATTTCACAAGCATCTTTTGCGAGTCGATTCGTCTCGAGCTGGCCCCTTTTCGTAGGTTGTAGACTGTAGTAAGGCCGTAGCAGAAGGAAGGAGGAGGAGAACGACTAGACTGTACAGTAGGAGCTCGGCTTGTTCGGCCCGACACTTCGGCGAGATCTACCTTGTCGTGTTCCGGTATCGGTTCGGAGGTGTGAAAGGAAGAAGAAACCCTTGAAACGCCTCACTCCATGTTCAATGGAGACAGAATGACGACTTCCAATCCAGCCATCCAGATTTCTCCCACAACCTCCCCAGAAGACCTCCACTCCGCCATCACCCTCTTGTCAGCCTACGCCCTCTCTTTAAAAATCGACCTCACCTTCCAAGACTTCAACACAGAAATGGCCAACATGCCCGGCAAATACGCCCCTCCCACCGGCTGTCTTCTCCTCGCACGTATAACATCCACCTCCGAACCAGTAGGATGCGTCGGGTTGAGGCCACTCAGCCCTGGAACCTGCGAGATGAAAAGACTGTACGTCGATCCGAAAGGGCGCGGGCTAGGCGTTGGCCGAGCTCTCGCGGAAGCTGTAATTCGAGAGGCGAGGAGGCTTGGGTATGAAGCTGTGTTGCTTGATACGCTTTCGTCGATGAGTTCTGCTAGAGCGCTGTACAAGTCGCTGGGATTTGTGGAGACGGAGAAATATTATGAAACTCCTCTACCGGATACTGTCTATCTTCGGCTTGACCTGAAGTTTGAATCAGGCTTCGCCTGATTTATTGAGAGAAATTTCGACTTTTACAGAGACACCTTCAAAAGAAGTGAGTAGAAATCAAGGTTGGATGGGTGTCATCTCGTTGACGAAGAAATTCCATCCCAAGATGCTGTTCGTCTTCACCCAAGCTTGACTAATTGTTCAAATCGGTGACAAAATTACCAACAAGGAAAGTTCAAAATATAAGCCTCTGTGAGTGAATGTCTTCTCCCTAAAAGTTTGATATTAAGCATTATTCTCTCAATAAGGCCGACAGCATGACGCGGACGGCGTACCATAGGCAGCGCTATCAGTCGTAGCCGTAGTCAAAAATCATGGCTTCTTCGCCCGACTGATTTCACGAATCCCGTCTTCAATGCCATCAAAGTCCTTCGAGAAGCACTTACTCTGGCTTTGAGTTAGCAGTTCGGTACGGCAAGAAACAAGAGCATGAGATACTCACTCCAATGTATGTGGTCTGAACATCTGATCTCGGTAGGTCGTCCCCATTAGTCCCGAAGACATTGCCGTACATCGTATTCTGAGTGTCATGTGGATTGACAACATCAGCATTGGACCTTCCGCCCCAAGGTTGCGCCTCTAAAGGCATGTTGTCGTAGCTTAGTGGATTGACCATTCTACCCTGCGCGATTTCATCGCCCCTCCAACCGTTGGTCGAAAGGACCTCGTAAGTGAACTCTCGTCCGGTGACCGTATTGCCGAAGATGACCTGCCTGTCAACAGCGGAGCCGGTGTGCACCTGGGCCATTCGAACGACATCGAAGTAGTCAGCATCTTCCGACAGTGTAGCCAGTCCTTCCTGTGTTGATCAGCTCAAGCTTTGGGTGTATCTACAGGTGCAGAGCGTACTGCGGATCCAATGTTGAAGGAACGAGTCATCGTATTTCGGCTTAACAGCGCGAAGGCCTGTCTGTCGTTCTGCACTGTTCCAGTATCGTCCCATACACGCCCAGTGGCAGTGTCTCCAAAGCCAAAACCGTTGTGGCTTACTCCTACTTCAATGTTGCCAACATATGTGGGGACGGATTTGGGGGCGGCGCCGGCTGGGTAGCAACGGGCACTGCGTTGTCCTGCACGAAGTCGGCTCGCTGCTCGATAATGAGGGCAGCGCTATCGGGTCGATCGTAGCGGCCGTCTGTTGCACCGTCCGTAGTGGAAGCTAGAGTAGGTGAGCTCCCTGTGTGACTGCTTTCACTAGATGTTAGTTGCGGTTGTAGTGAATGGTGAATCCACCGGTCCAAAGCCTCATTGGCTGTCATTATGATGCTTGCAATGATGAGCACATCGCCTGCATAACCTATGAGGTGTTATGTAGCAAAGAACGATGTGGTATGAGTTGTGGGGTGATAAGACTGTGCCGCTGTGCGAGATGGTCCGCGTGTGTCCTGCGGTCTTGTACGATTCGTAGGCCCGCCACCTTCGACGAGTTCGGCAAGACCATCGGCTTCTGGGTGTTGCTCCGCCATCGGGATGTAATCGCCGCTTGTTTCTGTCAGTGTGAGGTTTGCCGTGCCAATCGAGAAGCGATCACTTACAGTCTACGGCTGGAGTCTGATCTCTGTGTCGGGGTTGAATTCCGTTGCTCTGTTGCAGGGCTGGTCCGATGTAACGTGTGTGTTTGCCGCATAGTACGCGGGTGCAATCCCGCTGATGTCGAACAGTAATTATGTCTGAGCTTGGGACTGGTGTAGTTTTGAGGGAATCCGCAAAATTCGAGATTTCGCAAAATCAGCCCCTTGCTGTATCGACCCATTTGTTTCTGACATATCTGGACGTCAGGGGCGTTATGGCTGAGCTTTTTAGGCGTCAAGGGCAAATGATTTTCTAATGATCGATTCAGCAGCCCTCACATAGGCCATAAAGCATCACTCAATCTGTGCAACACAACTTTCTTTTCATTCCCACCAACGAACGAGAACAGGGTCGCCCTTCCTGTAGCCTTCACTTGGAAAGCCGTTGCCGCTTTGTTGGCGAAACCCTACGTTGGTAATATGACTTCCAGCACGCCCGTCTTTGAAGATTCGTGAAATTGGTGGCATGCGTAGTATCGGCCGCCGTGACAGTGACCGGGCTGGAAATGAAAGGTCTGTCCAAGGCCGTGAGGAGGTCGCTCCGTGTCCCCGAAGAGTACAAAGGGCAGCAAACCGAGTTCGACGAGGATGTTGTCAACAGACTGCAGGACGTGCGGCTTGTTCGTGAGATGGTCAAGCCGTTTGTCCTCAAGATGCCGCACACAGGACCGATCCAGCGGATTGCGTATACCAGACCAGGGACACTGACAGCAGCATCTGACAGCACACCATTGACAAGGGTCTGATGAGCCGCGGACACCCTCTTCGAAAACACTCTTCAGCTCGTGTATCTTGTAGTTCTCATTCAAGACCAATATGACGATGCGGTGTCTGGGCAAGGTGGTACGAAAGCCTATATTGCTCGGGCTTCCACCGCTTCCGAGACTGCGGTAATGGTGTATTTTGCCTTCTGGATCTCATCAAGCGCCTCCATGATGCCGATTCCTCATCGCCTTTGGGTTAACTTTGGAGAGACCTCGACCTCGTGCCAAACGATGAGCTCCATCGCCAGGCCAGTACTTGCTTCTCCGAGATGCCACCAGCTGCAGTTCGATTAAAGCTTCCCGAGCCAGACAAATTCCTAAGCGGGCGGTCTATCAGCCTTCTGGGGGTTCGTATACTCCCGTATGAGATGATGTTTCAATATGCTGACATGGATGTCAGTCCGTTTGAATCACGGTGCCTAAGCTCGCCGAAGTCCTTATCCCTAGTCAAGGAAGCCCAAGACTGATCGTCCATATCCTTGATGAGGGGCCTACCAAGCTGCGTTACGGTCAGAGAATTGTTATAAGAACGGATATCTTCGGACAGAACAACTGGCTTCGGCGAAGTGAGCGCAAGTCAAAATCCAGTGCCCGTTGAATCACGGATCCAGCATTCCCAGCGACACTAAGGATTGTACATATGGATGAGTGCTTTCGGCGGCCGTTGGGTGAGCTGGGTAGAGATCTGATCAACAAAGACCGAATAATGCTCGGCGAAGAGTGTGAAGAGAAATCCAGTTTAGCTGTCAAGGAAGCACAGCAGCGATTTCAATTGGCAGGTTGGCTCCGGCGAGAGCGATGATGCGGCGTGGACTATCGTGTCTTAGGAGGCCATTGAGTCTCAGGTGTGCTACAGGTCCTCCTTCCGGGATGTGCGGGACTTGAGAACATGTCGTTACATAGTCGTTGGGAAGCTCTGTGCAACAATACCATAGTTGAAAGCGTTCGAGAGACAATGTGTCCGAAGCGTCCTTGGACTGTCAAATTTCTCTTTGGAAGCGTTCAAATTGGTGAAGCTGACGTGAGGATTCGAACCAGGATTGTAGGTCCGAAGAATTCGTACGACTCCAAAGACAGTCGAGTTGTGGTTAGCTATTATGGGTGTGAGAAGTCAATGCTCTTATTTGTGTAAGCAAGGCGCAACCACCTCTTCGTCAACACCGTAGAAGTAGGAGCTCACAGCTCCGCCAAAGCCCTCTCGCACAACTCCTGGTACTTACGAGGGTCGAATCGCTTGCGCACCCAATTTCGCTCCTTGCCCTGTTCGATCCGCCTGTTCTTCTCCGCCCTTTCGACTTCTTGAGGCACGAATGACCAATAGCTGCGGGCATTTGGAAGGCCTTTGGGCTTGACGGGAGCTATGGCAGGCTGTATAGGACTGCTGGAATAGTCCTTGACGGCCGCAATGGACGCCAATGGCGTGCCGGTGGTCGGTACCTTGCGTGCGGCTGTCTTCTCTGCCTGCAACTGAAGCAATTGCTGTTTAGACTTCTGCACGTGGTCGATGTGCGTCCGGAGCTGCTCGGCCAAGGCCTCGAGGTGGTCCTGGAGACGAAGTGTTGTGGCACTATCGACATAGCCTTCGTCTGCAGTCATGTACACACTTGAGTCAAAACGGCAGCTTCTCACAGGAGTGCGAGGAGACTCTGCCGATATGGTCGAAGCGTCAGAGATATCGAAGTTGGCATTTCCCTGAGATAGGGGCGATACTGGCGACCTTGGCTGAGGAGAAGACGGGCGAGATATTTCCGGGCTACTCGGTGGGAGCGCATCATTCTTACTGCTCGATAGCTGTGGAAGCTTCGATCGTAGATGAGTACCTGTGCCTGAATAGGGAAGTGTGGGTGGAACGTAGTACTGCTTTGGCGTATCACCCGGTCTGATCTGGCGCATGAGGCCTTGCGACGTCGCCTTGGATTTCTTCGGCGATGGTGCAGCGAGTAGCGAAATCTTCGAAACGTCGCGTGCGAGGCTGCTTCTCCTGGCGATAGGCTCGTCCAGCAGAGACATTCTTGAGTAGTCGCGCTGCATTCGTTTGGGAGTCATGAGTTCCGAAAAGTTGTCGTGACTTTCCAGATCATCGAGATCAGAGGCCAGAGTCTTAGGGGTTCCACATTGCGACTGCATCAACATGCTATTTCGAGGGCGAGTAGGCGAGCAGAAAGCAGGCGATGAAGCCCGCGAGGATAATTCAAATGAATCGTGGGCGTCGATGCTCGGCGAAAGGACTAATTCGCTCTCTGTATCCTCCTCACGAGCTTCGTCTCGATGCAGGATGTCGAGTTTGCGAAGGTAGATCAGGGCTGAAGCTTCACTGGGTGAAGGTAACGCCTCGAGGGCGTCTAGATAGTGCTGTTCAGCGGCGTTGAATGCCGGCGTCTTGGCGATGGAATGGTGGTGCATTAGGCGGGCGAGAGCGTCGTGTGCGAGTCCAAGGTAGAGGCTGACATAGGTCTTCTGCAGTGGTGGGAAGCCGTCGAGGGTGCCGCCGGCCAGCTTGATAACATCGCGGCAGGCCTGGATGCACTGGCGGTGTTGGCCCTGGGCAAAGAGGGCCTTGATGTAATGCAGCTCGATCGGATAGCAGTCGGTAATGCCGACAGCATTGGCGCCCGCCATCGAGGAGACGAGCGCGGCGACTGTAGGTGGCGGCGATGTTGGGTGAGCGAGGGTGGTGCCGTGATGCCGAGAGGAAGAGTTGCACAAGGAAAGTCGGCGGTGGAATGTGCGCGTCAACAAGGCGATCTTTTGAGGTCGAAGCGGGCGTATGTGTACTATCGACAGTGAGCGATTATGGAAGGTAAGTGCTGACTTCGAAGAGCATAAGGGTGGAGACGGCAAGGCGGGTGGTGGCCGATGGGAAGCAGCAGTCAGCGAGCCAAACAATCAAACCAAGAATCGAAAAGCAAGGCAGCAGGTGCGAACGGATCGCATTAACCCACTTACATACGAATGCAGCTTGCCTAGTGCATTGTCACATCTCCTGCCATACCCTGTCTCTACCCATATGAGCATCGAGTCATTCTGCGTGTGAAGAGCCTTGTGCGGCCATCCCCTTCAAACGCTACCGTTTTCACGTCCGTTTCCACGGCAAACGAGCGCATCGTGAGAATGTGGCACACCTAGTGTGTCGCCAGCTATGGACATGATAATATGCCATCTCACATCATGTATCGATAGAAGTTTGTGATGGAAAGGGAGAAGATGATGAACGACGTTGAATTTCTCATGTTCGATCGCTGTCACGTGACGATCTATTAACAGGTCGCTAGCGTGAGTTTCTGTGGAGACATCCGGGGCAAGCTTCACCCAGCTCCACCAGCCGCCTTCAACAGCTCGGACGTGCTCGGCCAGCCGCCTCGTACCTGACGACTCTCCTCTTGACCACCTTAGATTACTTCTTGGAGCAGTATAGCAAGATGGGCGGCGAGACGAAACCCACCATGGCTTCCGCATCTCCCTCATACCCACAGCTCGCCCAACGACCCAAGGGCAAGCTGATCCACGACATATATCGAGACCGCCTGAAGCAATTCGTCGACAATGGACAATACAAGCAACAAGGCTTGCTGGCCAAGCTTCACGATGCTCGTTTGTCTGGCGATCCTCACATCAAGCTCTGGGTATGGGACGCACCGAACCTCTCTCGTCCCACCTTCAAAGAAGCCACGAGCGTCGACAACGAGTACCGCAAGGCAAAGACAAGCGATTGGTTCGGCCCGAGTTGGAGTACTCACTGGTTCAAGATGAAGTTCACCGTACCTCAAGACTGGAACTACAAGCCATTGGTAGAGCTGCATTGGGACTCAAGCAGTGAGGGAATGGTCTGGACGGAGGATGGGAAGCCGCTGCAGGGCTTGACTGGCAATGGCGAAAGAGTCGAGTGGATCATACCCTCGTCTTATAGAAATGGAAAAGAGCAGACAATCTACATCGAAATGGCTTGCAATGGCATGTTTGGGAACGCCCCGGGCGGGGATTCAATCCAACCTCCCGATCCGAACAAGTACTTCCAATTGAAGGAAGCAGATCTGGTCAGTGTCAACCCAGATGCGCGGGCGCTCTTTTACGACTTTTGGATCATTGGCGATGCTGCGAGAGAGTTTCCACAGGACAGCTATGAAGAGCACTATGCTTTACAAGTGTGCAACGAAATTATGGACTGCTTCATCGCGGGCGAGGGGTCGAATGCTTGCCTGAAACAGTGCAGAGCCATTGCGAAACGATATTTGGGCGACAAAATCGATTCTTCGAAAGTGTACGATCTCGACCCAGGCAAGGAAGTGTTGGTGGCTGGCATCGGCAATTGTCACATTGATACTTGTTGGTTGTGGCCTTGGGCAGAGACAAAGCGAAAGATTGCTCGCAGCTGGTCTACCCAGTGCGACTTGTTGGACAGGTACCCCGAGCATCGTTTCGTCGCATCCCAGGCGCAGCAGTTCAGGTGGCTGGAGCAACTGTACCCATACGCATTCGATCGAGTCAAGGAACACGTCAAGAAAGGAAACTTTCAGCCCATCGGAGGCAGCTGGGTCGAACATGACACCAACATGCCATCCGGAGAGTCTCTTGTTCGACAATTCGTATATGGGCAGCGTTACTTTGAGTCTCGCTTCGGCCAAAGATGCCGTACATTCTGGCTTCCAGACACATTCGGATACTCTACGCAAATACCACAGCTCTGCAGACTCGCCGGAATGAATCGCTTCTTCACACAGAAGCTGAGCTGGAACAACATTAACAACTTCCCACATACCACTTTTAACTGGGTCAGCTTGGACGGCAGCCAGGTTATCTGCCACATGGCGCCATCGAACACATACACTGCCGAAGCGCACTTTGGTGATGTGAGGCGCTCCGTCACACAACACAAGAGCATGGATCAAGATCCAACATCTTTGCTAGCTTTTGGTAAGGGCGACGGCGGTGGTGGCCCGACGTTCGAACACCTCGAGAAACTTCGCCGATGCCGTGGTATGAGCGACAAAGTTGGTCTACTCCCACGTGTTCATCTGGGTTTCAGTGTCGAAGACTTCTACGACCGGCTGGAAAACGCAGCCGCAACTGGTCAGACCGAGTTTGTAACTTGGTACGGCGAGCTTTACTTTGAACTGCATCGTGGCACATACACTACGCAAGCCAACAACAAGCGAAACAACCGCATGTCTGAGGTCTTGCTCCATGACATCGAGTACCTGGCGACATTGGCGACCATTCATGGCGATTCGAGCTACAAGTATCCCAAGAAGGAGATTGACACGATGTGGGAGAATGTCCTGCTCTGCCAATTCCACGACTGCTTGCCTGGCTCTGCCATTGAGATGTGCTATGACGACTCTGATGAACTTTATGAGGCCGTCTTTAAGACTGGCAAGAAGGCGCTTAAGGATGCTTTGACAGCGTTGGGCTTTGAAGATGAGGGCAAGGGACAATCCGAAGCGGTCGCCGTCAACACCCTTGGTTGGCAACGACAGCATTTTTCCCTTGATTATTCGCAACCTGGCATGAGAGACGTTCCTCAGCTCGAGGTTCTCGGCAGGCCTGCTGGCGTGGAGGCCTCGCGTTTGAACGTTTCGCAGCAGCTGCCTGTGGTCAAGAAGCTTGACGACGGCACCTTCATGCTCCATAATTCCAAGCTTCAGGTTACAGTCGCGGATGGTGTCATCACCTCTCTCTACGATAAGCAAGCGAAACGTGAGGTTATCCCCAAAGGCTGCAAAGCTAATCAGCTGGTCATTTTCGACGACAAGCCACTGTACTGGCAAGCATGGGATGTCGAACTCTTCCACCTCAACTCTCGCAAAGAGCTCAACGCAACCAGCAGCACGGAGATCACCGAGGATACGGCTTTGCGCGTCGCTGTCACTACCACTACCAAGATCTCCGAGGAATCATGGATCAAGACGACCATTGCGCTCTCCATGGTCACGGACGACGACCCCGCGCCTTACGTCGAGATCGAAGCGGAGGTCGAATGGCGCGAGACGATGAAGTTCCTCAAGGTCGAGTTCCCCACCAACATCACCAACACTGAAGCATCATACGAGACACAGTTCGGCATCGTGCGCAGGCCGACGCACTACAACACGGACTGGGACATGGCTAAATTCGAAGTGTGCTGTCACAAGTGGGCGGATTTGTCAGAGCATGGATACGGCGTCAGTATCCTCAACGACAGCAAATACGGCTTCGCCACCACTGGCAAGCTCATGCGCCTGTCACTGCTCAGAGCGCCAAAAGCACCAGATGGGCATGCAGACATGGGTCGTCATCATATCAAATGGGCGATCCTGCCTCACGCAGGATCTCTGGACGAGCGGACTGTGCAGGCCGGTTATAACTTCAATAACCCGATGAGGATTCATAGGCATCCGGACCCAGCGAGTCTGAGCGGTCTCATGAGCGCCTTCAAACTCACGCCGGGTAGCTCGCCCAGCCTGATTGTCGACACAGTAAAACGCGGCGAAGATGACGAGGACGCGAGTAATGGTAGTATGCCAGCGAAGAAGGGCAGGCATGTTATTTTGCGAGTGTTTGATAGTCTGGGAGGTACCAGCCGCGGCACGATCGGGATGGGATCTGTGAAGGTGAGCAAGGCGTGGAAGACGAATCTGCTGGAGGATGTCATGGAAGAAACGAAGCTTGGAAAAGACGGGCTGGAGATTGAGTTGAGAGCCTTTGAAGTTGCGACATTTAAGCTGTTGCTTGCGTAGGGTGAAATTGATGAGGTGTGGGATACGAGGAATGGCATTATTTTGATATACCACGACCAGTATGTAGCAAAACAAGCACACGTGATCATGTTGATCCTCACGCTGATGTTCGACCTGCACGCCGTGATGTTAGCCGTTGTCGCGAGACACAACTTTGACGAAGTGTGGGCGTATTCGCGTATTTTCAGATTCCCTTTTCTAAGCATCGACGGCCGGTATGTGTCGATACCAGCCGTACCTTTTCCGGCTCTTCCTGAAGATTTTGGGTGTGCACGAGTGTACACTATTCATCATTGAAAGCGGGGAGGCGAAAAGAGTGGGACTTACCGATGGTGTTGGTGACGGAAGTTGATGAGGAAGACAAGACGAGAAAGGGACTGGAATTTCTTGCAGCGAAGTTGAAGCTGGAGATCGGATGCACGAGCCGAGCCGTCGGTTGGTCCCTGGCATGAAGCCACCTGGCTCATCTTGAGGATAATCTTTAAAGTAGCTATAAATTGCACGCTCGATGGGATATGTAATCAACTACGAACGAACGCTCCTTTGGCCTACTTTCACCCGTTCACTCTCCTTCGATCGCGCTTCTTCTTCTCCTCCGGCAAGTGTACATAGTCACAAGCAACAACAGAACCAACGTCACGACCTCCAGTCTTTGTCGCCTCGCTCCTTTCTCTTTCCAGAAACAAAAACAACCTTTGGCCGGGTCACGGATGCGCATGTCAATAGGTCATCCTGGTCCTGTGAGCGCTGGGCGTGATTACATCTACAATACGACATCTGTTCTTTAAAGAAGCAGGTATATCTCCTCTTGCACTTGAGAAGCGAATTGCGCTGACATTCTGGCTTGCTTGAGAAAGACAGAGAACAGCAATGCGGCGAACCACAGTACGAGCATTCTACCTCGCAGTCTTTGCTCTCCTGAGCGGAGACTGCATAGCTCGTGCCGCTACTCCATCTTCACATTCAAGCCCAGATGTCTGCGCCGTGAGTACCTCTTGTCATATCCCCTCACACCCCCACAAACCCATCCTTAACGCCTTCCAGCTCGAACCCCGAGCCAAAGTCTCCGACGCCTGCGCCTCCTACGCCGACCTCGATTCGCTCAACGACAAGCTCCACCCATACGTACGAAGCCTCGCGAACAATACCGATTTCTTCTCTTTCTATCGCCTGAATCTGTATAATAAGAAGTGTCCGTTCTGGAACGACGAAGATGGGATTTGCGGGAATAGAGCATGTGCAGTGACGACGCTGGAGAATGAGGAAGAGATTCCGAAGATCTGGAGGGCGGTTGAGTTGGGAAAATTAGAGGGGCCGAAGGCTTCGCATCCGGGGAAGAAGCAGCAAAGAGAAAGACAGCGGCCATTGATGGGGGAGTTGGGAGAAGGTGTTGGGGAGAGCTGTGTGGTGGAATACGACGATGAGTGCGACGATCGGGACTATTGTGTGCCTGAGGATGAGAGTGCGAGCGCGAAGGGAGACTATGTCAGTTTGGTCGACAACCCGGAGCGATTTACTGGATATGCTGGAGAGGGAGCACATCAGGTCTGGCAGGCGATTTACCGGGAGAATTGCTTTTCGGACCTGCTGGCAAGTGACCAAGGACAGAGCAATCTGGGATCGTCGTTGCCTTTTGGACTGTCGCAGGATCAGGCACAGGCGGCGCAGGAGTTCAAGCAAGTGATGAAGTCTCATGATCGGCAACAGGCAATCAAGCTTGGAGCACCTCAGGATTCGTTGGAGGATGAATGCCTGGAGAAACGGGTCTTCTACCGCGTCATCTCTGGGATGCATGCGGCGATCTCAACACACTTGTGTTATGATTACCTCAACCAGACGACTGGCGAATGGGGACCCAACCTGGAGTGTTACAAGGAACGACTGCACTATCACCCGGAGAGGATCTCGAACCTTTACTTCAACTACGCATTGGTTCTACGCGCAGTCGGGAAGTTGAGGGACTACCTCCAGGACTACACCTTCTGCACTGGCGACCCAGGCCAGGATGCCAAAACCAAAAAGATGATTACCGTCCTTGCAGACGCAATTCCCGCCGGACCAAAGATCTTTGACGAGAATGTCATGTTCCAGGACCACACAGCCGATGGCTTGAGCCTGAAAGAAGACTTCCGCAACCGCTTCCGGAACGTGAGTAGGATCATGGACTGCGTTGGTTGCGACAAGTGTCGTCTTTGGGGCAAAGTGCAAACCAACGGGTTTGGCACGGCGTTGAAAGTGCTGTTTGAGTTTGGAAACGCTCACCAGGGCGAGGATAAGCCCCTCTTGCGCCGCACTGAACTCGTCGCGCTCATCAACACGCTGGATAAAATCAGCAGCGCCCTCAAAGCGCTTGAGCACTTCCGCTTGATGACAGCTGCGGAGCTAGAAGGCAAGCCCGCCGACAGCACGCCGCAGCCTTCTGTCGAGCCGAGCGGCAGCCTCAATTTTGACGACTTGAACGATTTGGACGATTTCGAAGACGAGACACCGAAGAGGACACTGGCGGGGGATAGTATCAGCGAGCAGTTCATGCAGGAGTTTGGCCTTATTTATCGAGCGGCCAAATTCGTGATTTGGAGCTGGATCGAACTGCCAGCGAAGATCCCTTTTATTGTCGTTGGGGAGCTTAGCAGGTTGTATGATTTTTGGCTTGGGAGGCCCGTGAGGCCGCGAAATTGGGCGCTTAGGTTTCCATCAAGGGATGAGCTTTGATGAAGGGTTTTGTTTATGATGGTGTGTAACAGTGGGGTTCATGTGATTTTGAGAATAGCGCGGAGGATGGCGTTGAGGCTGTGCATAATGTACCAGTATGTTGAGGGCTCGATGGACGTCTTTCTTCCTCAGGTAGGCACGTCTACGGTCCACCGATGACAACGCGAATGATGAAACTTGTCTAGATTTGAATGCGGTCCTTGAGAGATGAAGGAGGTGGTGTCAAGTCTGAGTTCGCACGACGATGATCCATGTGGTCGCTATTCTGGGCCGAGCGTTTCTAGGATGCTGAGTCTCGGATACCAATACAGCTAGTTGGAGTCGAGAAACAGTCTAGTCTTGCCCCGTCTTGGATGTGTCTGTAGGCGAGCAATCAACTCGGTGGGAGCCACGAAGCGATGTGTTCCAGATAGGCGCCTTTTGGGTGGTGAGGAAAGAGCACGGGCGCCTCGGCGAAGGAACGGGAAGGAGCGTGGTGTCGATGAAACACCTGTCGCCTTCGCTGGCGGCAGGTACAAGGATGTGGAGGATGTTGATTGGCAGTCCGCGGGGCTGGAACCGCTTAGCGTTGGGCTAGAGGTGTGCTAGTGGGGAAGGTGTGAAAGTCCTTCACACGTTCCAGTCGTTCCTTCTCTCTTTCCATCGCTGCTTCCACCTCCAAGCGCCGCGAACAGCGCGTTGTACATTCACTCACCTCACTCTCTTTTGCACGGCCAAGGCATTCACTCCTTCATCGCAAAGCCCGTTCGACACGGCTACCTGTCATTAACAGCAATCCCCGCCGCAGCGCCGCAGCACCCCACGACCACCACTATCACCAGCTTCCAACGTCCCTTGCTACTTCTGCGCAGCTGAGCTTGTCGCACCACGTCCCTCACTTTGCGCATCAGAGCTGTCCATTTGAGGAAGAGAGGAGGAGATCGCGACAATTGTCACCAACTGCACTCTCCGAAGCGTCAAACGTATCCGATTCTACTTGAGACACCTATCCTCGTGATCAACGCCGCAACCACGGGTCATCCCCTCCAGACAACCACAGAAACCGCTCGTGACGTCCATCACCCCCTCCTTGTCCGACAAGCATCACCTGGAAGAAACGTCGCATCTTTCCATGTCGATGACCACCACATCCATCAATATGTCGATTGTGCGCGCTTTCACCACCAGGCGCAACAAGCCGGAGGACCTCACCAACATTCATATGGGCCGCGCTGCCAGCCAGCGGGGAGGAAAGCCTGTTCTTCGCTCCCTGATATCTTCGCCTGTGGCTTTAGTATCGACTACGAACCCACTGTCATACGACGCACCTTCCATCGCAGGCACTTTGCCCATCGGCCATCGCAACAATTTGTCGACTTCATCTGCGAACTCTTCGCATTCGGCCGAGGACAGCGATGCGAGCACGCTGAGCATCAATACCAGCACCGACGCTTCTTCCGTGGAGAACTCGCCGATCAGCACCGAACCTGAGCCGAATCATCTCAGCTGCTACTTCAAGCCAGCTGTCGACACCACGACGCTGAGCCGCTCAGCAAGCTTATCCAGCCGTCCGGCTTCGGCTGATGCTCCTGCCATTCCGCAACGTGTCCCCTCACATTCGAAGAAGGCGCACGAGCAGCTGCATCGCAAACGCTCGGTCCAGCGCATGATGTCTCCGCCTGCCAGCATTGTGGGCAGGAACTCGACTGATATGTTCCATCAACTCGTGGATTTCCCCAAGGAGAGCCCATTCGGCAGCGAGCTTGCTCAGCTTGATGAAGTTCAGGAGGATTTGAGCCACGCCGTGCGTGACGCAGAGCGAGACGCCGATGCTGCCTACATGAAGTTGCACGGACTTGCACATTTCGAGGCATCAGACTACCTCTCGGAGATTCACAGCCTCCTCTACGACAACCTCCTGGCCGAAGAAACAGTTTGGATCTAGCCGATCCTCACTCCTGCTGCGGCGCAATCGAACCTCGACGGATCGGGAAATCGACGAGGTTGCAGATCCGGTATTCTCCCAAGGACGCTCCAACTACAACGCTGAACTATCATTGTCGAGAACATCTCAATGCGAGGCAGAGCAGTCCCAACAAGCTTCAAATGTGCATGAATTGGAAGCACGCAACAACACTACACAGACACTCTTTTCCATCACACTTGGCAACGTCCTCTATACGACTCGATACGACATATACCCAGGCCTTTCGACGATTTTGGAGGATTCTTTGCCGTCCACTCATTTTTTTGGTGCGGAGGGAAAGAATATATTTTATGAGCAACACGATCACTGGACGGGGGAAGGTTATACATGGCGCTCTTGTCATGGTCCGATTTGGAGGACTTTAAGACTACTACTTCTTCTTCCCTTCTGTGTGACGGTTTTGAGACTGGATTTCGTAGGATCGATCTTTGTACATGCAGTATGGTTTCATGAAAAGTATGTCTTATTTATCGTAGACGAAGTCGCAGTTCCAACCTGTGAATATTAATTCGTGCGACCTTCGTGATGTTGGAGAGCGACGTGAAGTGTAGAGAGATCTTCAGATGCACGTCGATCGCCGGTGAATTGGTCGCTGCCGCTGTGCTCGGATTAGTTAGCTCGTGGATGGTCGTTTGCGGTGGAAGGCGGGCACGTGCGCAAAACGTGTGTCTCGCTTTCTGTTTACTTTTGGGATCTTCGATTTCCTCGCAAAGATAACAATCACGACCCAGAACTTTTGCTTCACTTTTCCCGCGCTTCCCCGTCACGCGAGACGGCGACAATAACAACGACAATAACTTTGAAGGTGCCGACGAATTGAGCTTCCTCACCGCTCGCTCCGTGCCTTGCAGTAGCCTCGAACCCCTCCTCTGTCGATTGCAGCTACCTTACTCTGCTTTCCGCGTTTGACATCGACCTACCTTATTCTTGCTTGACTCCCGCGAACGCCTGCGAGGCTCCCCTCCCACGCTACATCACATACATCGGCCGAACCAATCCGAGCCAAGCAACGTCGCTCGTCGTTACTGGAAAATAAAAGGAAGCAGGAAAGATGGCGTCGCTGGATATCGACTACACTCGCCGCAACAAGAAACCACGGCTCTTGACGGATTCAGAGCGGGACAAGCTGGACGAGTTCATTGATTCGATACACTACTCTTCGCGGTATGCTTGCTTGGCGACTTTTTTGAATGAGGGGCCAGGGTGCTGATTTGATGGGGTGTTTAGATACAATGACGACCACTACGAGTACCGCCACGTACAGCTGCCGAAGCAGATGCTCAAGGCTATTCCCAAGGACTACTTTGATGGCGCCAGAGGCACACTGAAGCTGCTGTGGGAAGATGAGTGGAGAGGGTTGGGGATCACACAGGTGAGAGACGTCTGGGTGGGCGGGTGGGTGGGTTGGTGGGTGTGATGCTGACTGATGATACAGAGCCTAGGCTGGGAACACTACGAGGTTCACGAGCCGGAGCCGCATATCCTCCTCTTCAAGTGAGTCCTGCCTCTCCTCCGCTGTCTGTAAAGCATGTGATTGACCCGCATCCCAGGAGACCCATCAACTTCGTGCCTGGCCAATAGTAGTGCTCAGGCGCACCGACCGACAAACCTGCTATTCCCACGACAGCACACGTACCAACTCGTCAAGCGTCCCAAAAACGCGCCCGAGATCTGCTGAGCCCTTGGCGGCGACACGATCCCGGAAGGTCACGGACAGCAGAGACATTGGATTCCTCGGGCTGGCAGAGACGTTCTTGCATTTCACGGCGCGGTTCAACTTAACGAGGTTATGCATTCACGGATGGATTGGTTTCTGGCGTTTTTGATTGATGATGAGCGTGGTGGCTTCGGCGTGGTCTTGCAGAAGGAGGGCCGACTCGTGCATAGCTTACTCGTACGTATCCAAAATTTGCTTCTGGAATGTGCAGTTGTCACTGCGAGAGGAGGTCCTGTGCTCACAACGTACTGACTTTCGCCCGTGCCGGTAGTGTTGAACCGCAGAATGTTCATCCAGCTGCGAGGTTTGTCTATCATGGTACATGGCTTGCCTAGTCGAGCCATCCCAGGCGTGGTAGAGGTGGCCAGCTGTATGGTAGTCTGTAAAAACTCCCGTCGAATAGGAAATCGTGGAATTTTTGTGGGTCCATACAGCAGCTCAATTGACAATCTCTACCGAACTATTGTCGGCTCTTCAGCGCGCTAGCGACAATCCTGTCTGAGGACAATAGCAGAAAAGCGCACGGTGAGAGTGAGATCTCGAGTAGTTAATGCCGCCGCTGCTCTCAATAGTTTCTTGATTTCTTTTTCATCTCTTCACACACCGGTCGCACAGGCAACATTCTCAGGCAGCAACCAGACATCTACAAAGGCTGAGTCAGCCACGCTAGCGCAAAGCAATTGCCCGCCTTCACAGCTACCTCACATCTGCCTCGTGCCCTCACTCACTTCCGCCTGCGACACTCTTCCCTCCACCGCGACACCCACAACCACGCACATCCTCGAATACCGCCGACGCTCTTTTACCGCAATCCTCCCGGCGACTCGCGCCTGTGTCTGCAGGTCTCGGGAAGGTCAGACATCCGCGACACTCGTCCACTCGCTACATCGGCGACCCACCAAGCTCGCTACCATCGCGGGTACACGCACACTACATCCACCAAGAACACACCTCAATCGCCATCACAATGGCCCCCCACGAGCGCGCACCGCGCCGATCCACTCTCGCCAACCGCCGCGCCCGAGCAGACCGCGATGGCGACGTCAAGATGGGCATCGAACCCAAGCCCACCCGTTCCCGAGTCGGCAAGCAAGAGAAGCCACCCAGTAGCTCTGCCACCTTCAAGGACGGACCACCGCCCCGAGGTCCTCGAGCTGGTCTCGCCGCCATCAACCAGCGCCGCGTCCTCCGCGCCACAGCTCAAGGTGAAATACCCGCCAAGGACGGCACGCGAGCACCCAAGAGCAAGTTGGCTGAGTTCAAGATTACCGGGTGGGAGAAGAGCGCGGCCTCGCACGCTAACGACAGCGGCGTCAGCTCTCTGCTGTCGTGGTTGGAGACAAAAGTGAGCAGGAAGCTCGGCACGGTCAAGAGGACGATCAAGTTCAAGAAGTTTAGAGTCGAGGGCAGCACCCTGTACATTAGCGTGCCAGAGAGCGATGCGCGTGTGGTTGAGCGCATGAATGGCTTCAGCTGGGCCAAGGCTACGCTACACATCGAGCGTGTTGGAGGACCGGCCAACGGCATATCGTCCCAAGCTGAAGAGGTCAAGGCCATGCTACAGAGCGTCCTGGAGAGCCGCTACGACGAATCCCTCAAACTGCTCAATCTCTCCAATCTTTCTCAGGACCCGCAGCTCAAGGCTGGCGCCATCTTCGACTCCAAATCAACCACCAACAAATTCTTCCCTGCTTTGATGACGGTACTCGAGAAAGCATTCGAAACGCCAGAGGAACGGGACGCAGCAATCAAGAGCGTGTCCCTGGCCGGCAACGAATTGCCTGATCTCAAGGCTGTGTCGACGCTCTCTCACACACTCCCGAAGCTTGAGGGCCTCGACCTCTCGAGCAACCAATTCGCAAACCTGCAGTCGCTCGATAACTGGCGTCGAAGATTCTCCCAACTACAACACCTGCTCTTATCCAATAACCCCATCGAGCAGAACGAACCAAACTACGCCACTGAAGTCATCAACTGGTACCCCAAACTTCGCACGCTCAATCACACACAAGTGCGGACCGAGGAAGAGATCGCCAGCAAGTCCAACGCCACCGACATCCCCTTCCCGATTAAGAGCCCGAAGTTCCAAGACGAAGGCGGCATCGTCGAGAATTTTGTCAAGACGTTCTTCGATGGATTCGACACCAACCGACCAGCTTTGGCCGAGCTCTTCTACGACGAGCAATCCTCTTTCTCCATGTCGGTCAACACCTCGGCACCTCGCGATCCACAAGCGGCTGCTGACTCTGGCAAGGGAGAGTGGGAGTCCTACATCAAGCACAGTCGCAACATCAAGCGACTGACGCAGCTCGGCGCCCGCCACTCCCGCTTGGCACGCGGACCCAAGGCCGTATCAGAGGTACTCATGTCGATGCCGGCCTCTAAGCACCCTGACCTGATGGCCGACCCACGCAAGTGGATGATTGAGTCACACATCCAACCTGGTATCCCAGACCCTACCGGGCAGAGTCCTGGTGGCGTCGACGGCTTCGCGGTCAGTATTCACGGCGAGTACGACGAGATCAACCTGCAAACCAACCAGCCTGGCAAGAAGCGCAGCTTCGACCACTTCATCCAGCTTGGTCCTGCCCTGCCCGGCAGCACTTCTGTCGTTCGCATCGTCAGCCACATGATGACGGTACGTTCGTACGGCGGTGCGCAAGCCTTCGACCCAGACACTTTCGCCGACAATCGCGCCCCTACCCCACCACAAGAGGTTGCCGCGGTTCCTGAGCTCCCGCCCGGTGTCACCATCCCAATGGCCGAGCAACGGCTGTCTGAGCTCTCGATGGCAACTGGTATGACGCTCGCCTACTGCAAGATGTGCCTCGATGGCACCAACTGGGACCTCACCAAGGCGCAAAGCCTCTTCAACAGCGTCAAGCCCACACTTCCGGCTGAGGCGTTTCTGCAACAACAAGCATAAGCAGGATGCGAGAAAGAGAGAAGAAATGATGATTATTACGACAACGTCTGTACTGCACGCAAAGAAAAGGAAAGGAAAGATACAAAAAGGAGTTTGATGATGATTCTACAACGCGCCACCCAGGCGCGAGGAGTTCTTCAGTGTAAATGGAAATGGGACAAAGGGCAGGGGACAATTTTCCAGCGAAGGCGCTCGGGTTGGGATGGACTGCTTTTTTTGCATGTGATGATACCAGACTGCGAACATTGTATGGACTAGAGAGGGTTGCTACATGAGAATCAAGAATCGACTACGAGATTCGCGCCTGAGCGATCGGGCGGAGTCGGTCTCTTATGCTGCTACTACTACCACTGAATTTTTCACGTTCCTCTTTGTCGAGTTGTTGAACCAATGCTGATCATGAGACTTCTCATCGTTACAAGTGCTATAATATACATCCCTTCCATCGCTATGCTACGCTGTAAGTGGAGGTTTTCTTTTTAATCTATCCTTTCTTCATCCCAACCAAGCCCAAAACTTCCCCCAAAGCGTCGTAGGCTCCACCTCCTCAATATGCATCTCCTCAATCTCCTTCCTCCCACTGTCCAAGTCCGCCTCCGCCGGCCTCACAAACTTGGTCCGGAAAATGAGCTTATGTCCCACATATAGCACCACAAACAGAATCAAACTGATATACGCAATAAAGAAAGCGCTCGTATCCCAGGGCATAAACGCCGTAAATCCCTGCGTCAGGATGATGAGCACGTTGAAGAAGATCCCGTACCAGGAGAAAAAGGGCTGCCAGAAGGCTTTGTAGGGGAGCGTATCGCGGGATTGGCCGCGGGCGCGCAGGGCCCGCATGAAGGCTATGTGGCAGATTCCTATGCAGGTCCAGGAGATGAAGCCCGCGACGGCGGTAATGTTGAGGAGCCAGTCGAAGACTTCGCCGCCGGAGGCGCTTTCGTTCATGAAGCCTAGCAGGCCGAAGACTGCGGTGCAGGCGCATGCTACATAGGGTACTCCGGACGCGGACGTTCGTTTGAGGATCGCCGGGGCGGCTTTCTCTTCGGCCAGGCCTACGAGGATTCGAGAACCGGAGTAGACGTTTGAGTTGGCTGCGCTGAGGACGACGCAGAGCAGGACCGCGTTTATTATCCCTGGTAGGGAAGTGACGCCTGCGAGTTGAGCAGCTATAACGAGTGGCGAAGCGCTTGCGTTTGTGGAGTCGGAGAGCAGGGACTCGTTGTCGTAGGGGATGAGAAGGCCGAGGAAAAAGACTGTGAAGACGAAGAAGAAGAGTATCCGGTAGAAGGTCTTCTTGATCGCGGCCGGGACGGTTTTGCGTGGGTTCGCGGTCTCGCCTGCTGCGATACCGACGAGTTCGGTGCCTTGGTATGAGAAACCGGCTTGAATGAGAACCGCCCAGAACCCTACAAATTTGGCAAGGGCTGGGTTGTTCTCGATGAGGTAAGGCGCAAAGGCGCCAGGATGGTTCCATGTATGGAAACCTAGGTATCCGTGTTGTCCGGCGCCGGCATCGATGCAAATGGCGAAGATGATGAATCCAATAACCGTGACGACTTTGATAGAAGCGAACCAGAACTCCACCTCGCCATAAAAGCTCACCGGCAGGAAATTCAATCCCGTAATAACAACCCAGAACACACCAATGAAGATCCCGACGTTGAGGTCTGGCGCCCAGTACTGAATGATCAATCCGCTCGCCGTCAGCTCCAGCGCGTACGTGATGGCCCAGGAGAACCAGTAGATCCATCCCATTGCGAACCCCAGACTCGGATCGACGAAGCGGGATGCGTAGACGGTGAAAGCTCCAGAGACCGGGATGTAAGTGGCCATTTCTCCCAATGCCACCATGACGGAGTAAACCAGTGTGCCGACGAAAGCGTAGGCGATGAGAGCGCCGGCAGGACCTGCGGTTGCGAGCGCAGAGCCTGAGCCGATGAAGAGGCCTGTTCCGATGGTGCCGCCTGCAAAGTAGAAAGAGTTAGGATTGCCATCTATGAATATGAGGAGGAAGTGGAACATACCAATAGCAATCATCTGCAAATGTCTCGACTGCAGTTTCCGCTTCAACTGCACCGTCGTGCCCGCGCGGATATCCTGCTTCTCGACATCCTCACTGCCTGACGTTCCTGACACGCTGACAGCTTTCTCGTCGACGTCCTTGCCAAAGGACTTGGCGTAAGGACCAGCTTCGATTTCGTCGTCCATTTTGAGGACTTCCTCTTCAGTGCGGTCAAAGTAGACTTGCAAACGTGAAAGTCCGTCAACTCCACGTGGACAGCAACGAATGAGAGTGAAGGAACACACAAAGTATCAAAGGTAAAACTGTGAAGAGAGAGAAAGTGTTTGGACTCACCCGCGTTTTGTACGTAAGTGCTCAGTGCAGATCCGCATCGACTGGACTGGCGCAGAAATTTTTACACAGCGCGAACCAACGAACAGAGAGGTCGATGGAGGGTCGCGAACGAGCATGTCGTAAGAGTGGGAACTGAGCGAGAGGCGGAAATCGGCAAGCAAAGGCTCGAGCGCAACGCCAAGTCGGAATCTTCTGCAGCGGCTAAAGACGGATATGCAGCTGCTTTAGGCACTTTGAGCCGGCGGTAACTGATGGCTTGCAATAATGGCCCCCAGACTCCCTCTTGTCGTCACGGTCTTTTTTCGACGTTCTCAATACCAATACCGATGTCCGCTCGTGAAGCTCTCTCGTCCGAGAATTCCTTCATATCCTGTAAAGCTCTGCTCGGAACCATCAACTTGCCTCCACACCAACGGCATGCCGTTGATATGGTCGCGAGCATTGCATGATGAAATGCCACAGGAAGCAGGTTTGCGACTTCCTCTCACAACTGATGTTCTCGATAGGAAACTAGACGTTGGGATTCCTGGCCGAGGTGAGGCGAACTTGAAGAATTGGGCCTGGGGTAGGGGTTTGGGGGGATTACTGAAGACATGGACGAATCTCCAGCGAGCGACTGAACTGATCTCTATATACCATTCGTCGCCCAGGACGATGATCGGCGGTTCAAGACGTTCGTCCCAGTGTGGAAACCGGGCTTGCCAAGTGAGTCTGGGCAGGAAGACGAAAAGACTGCAACGTACGCGTTCGTTGTGGCGGACGATGAGGTCGTCGTTGGGAAGTTGTACCCTGAACCACCATTTTCCAGCCTCTGGCGCTGAGATAAAGCTTTCCTTGCATCGCTTTGCCAAAGGGAAAAGGTGATCGAGGTTACGCGTCGTAGCATCCTCCATATTGCTGAACATCGGGCTAATGCTTGTCTCCATTCTTCTTCAGCGATAACAACTATGAAGAGTTCTTTTGGGCGTAGGTATGAGAGCCAGTGCTCGGCGACTTTGGTGGGGAGGTTTCCGAGATTCGGTCGTCGTACCATGGATCTGGAGGTCTGCGCCGTCGTGGACGATTGTCTATCGTTCATTTGCGATGCTGACGAGGCATGTGGCTGCTCAGATATGCGAAGTTGTTGTATACGGTGCGATAGCGATTCGCATTGGGCGGTGGCCGACATGGATAGATAGTGAGTGGTTATCTCTTGTGCGATGAAGACGGTCGTGCTGGTATCCTGATTTGGAACGGAAGATAAACTTCGAGGGCTGGGTAAGGGCCATCTTCGTTTTGGAAGGCAACCTCGGGCGGAGTCCGCCTGCCGACATCTGCTCATCAGCTTTCTCGCGACTCCTCGTAGAGCACACGTGGAACGCCCTTTCGAAAGCATATTCATAGATTCGACTTCGCCTTCGCGGCCTCTTGCATGACTTCTCTAGTCAGAATCTCGCCCTCCTTTTTCTCACTACTCAGTCGCCCAATACTCAACAATTTCGCAATCATATCTTCATCTCCAAAATGGCTATTGTGCTCATACTCCGGTTCCTGAGCATACGCAACACGTGCCGCATCAACCAGTATTCGTGCCGTCATCCCGAAGACTCTATATCTCGGCTGCTCCAGAGCATTATTCGAATTTGCGTAAAACGACTTCGGCAAGGGTGGCTGCAGCGATGACTTGCTGGAGCTCGATTCTGGATTCTTGGCTCCTGTTGTCGTCGATTTCGGCTTCTCCTTGGGCGGCCTTGGATCCGTGTACGAGCTAGGTTTCTTTGCGAGGAAGACAGTCGAGGGCGTGACGGGAACGAAGAATTGATGCATTCGCCAGGCTGTTTCGTGCCAGCTGTGCCAGCTCCCTTTGTACCATTCTCCGGGAATTTTCTCTCTGGCCACTGGATCCATGTCCTTCTCGAATAAGAAGTTCTGGAAGGGAGCGGTGAAGACTGCGGCGACTTCTCGTGCGTCCAATTTGGGCAGGATGTCTCGGGCTACATCGGGTGCTCTGTTGCCGGGTGATGGAGACGGTGCTTTCAAGTAGGCCACACAGGGCCGCACGCCCAGCTCAGTCATGGCCAAGTTCGCGGGCAGCTCTGTGAGATGCTCCACGCTGTATCCTGGCGGCAGTTGATGGTTGCTCAAGGGCAGTCCAATCTCCTCAAACGCTTCTCTCCGCGCAGTCACGAACGGAGTCTCGACAAGTGTATCCGACTTCCCGCCGGGAAGGGCAGGTTGTCCTGCATCTTGTTGCCATCAGCTTCGTCCCGTTGTCGACTCCTCTCTTGTAATCTCACAGTTGCGTAATCCAGCGCTTCTAATTGTTAACACCACTCGAAGATCGCCTCTCCTATCCGCAAACAAGAGAATGAGGACAGCGGCACGCCGTTTTAGTGGACATCGGTACCAATTGGTGGGTTGGGAGGTGAATGCTCGGAGGTTCGCTAAGGCGGTCTACTGAACGGTCAGTGGTGAGTATTATGATTCGCGAGGGATCTACCTTTGAAGCAGGAGTAAGAGAAGCCATGTCACCGCCATTCCGGCGAGAGAGAAGCTGCGGTGTAGTGAATGTACTGTAGTAATACGTGCACCACGGATCCGAGGTCCAGCCATCTGGGGGCTGAATGGCCGATCTGGTGAAAGCCCACGACTTTAACCGACGGGCCATCATTCGACATTGATGACTTCACCTCTCTCGTTCTTTTCTTCAATGGTGAACATGGACAATACACACATGGGATCCAGAACCCTCCAAAGCAACCTCAATCTGATGGCAAACTCCGTCAGGACCATGATCCGGAATCGGTTGGAGAAGGTCCATATCAAAGCTTCGCTTCCAACTCCTCAGGCCGCCACCTATGCAACCATTCACACCCCAGCTGCATGGGCCGCAGTAGTATAAGAGGTCGTAACAGCCCGTGGAGCTTTCCTCCCCGAGATGGCGTCTCCAATGACAACCTGAACGCTCACCCAGCCTGATATTCGCCGGCGTGATGTCCATGCTGTCAACATCCAAGCTTTGAGGGCTCCTTTTCAACAAATCGACCAAGAATGTGTGCCAGCGAGTACGTGATACTCTCGGAGTACCTTGAAAATGCCCGGATTCAATGACGACGCCTCTTGGAAGACTCGAAACGCAGCACACATCGCACCCGAACATAGCTTCTTCAGCGAGAATGCCCGCCAGAGATGGCAGAATGCAAATCTCAATCCGACCGATTCCGTATCGGAAGCCACCAAGCTCAGAATGACCATCTCATCAACCACCTTCGGTCATCTGTCCTACCCACGAATGTGCTTCTCCACGTCAACATCAGCTCTCTCCGCCGCACTTTTGGAATACCACTTCCGCTTGACACAACTTTGGCTCGATGTCTTGCTAACAGTGGTGTATAATGTCACATTCTGGCTGGCCATACGTTTCAGAACTGGAGCCACGAGGTCATTCGGGTCCGAAACCTCAAGACTACTGCATACCGCCAGCTGGAGGAATATGGCCGTTAGGAATTGGCTATTTAGCTATCTCGTCCTCGGGTCCGGGTTCGTGGTTGCTGAAAGATCGGTGAGACGTACTTTGGCCATGGCGCTGCAGCCAAGAGATTACATGGATATCAAAACGCTGATGGCCACATCAGCATTGGCCATCTTGATCCCAATAGCCTGGCAATTGCCGTAAAATTTGATCGCCTATACAGATCGGCTTCTCTTGAAGCTTTTGGAGTTCATGGGCCTCGCGCTCGCGCTTGTCGCCGGTCTCTTCATTAGGCTCTCGATATTGATATTGCAGACGTACGACGCCGAAATGCTACTCGTGCTGCAGTCCTCCTCCTTGGAGAATTTCGAATACACAGCATTACCACCAGGCAAAATTTGTCTCCTCAAGCTTGCTCCAAATCTGCCGTTCCGTAGCATTTGAGCTCGCCTCCTCGTCATCAGTCTCGACGATGCGCCCTCATATACCTGAGGCAATTGCACAGGGCGACGATCCATGCTCCTTAGAGAGAAGCGGTTCAGAGCAACTCGCACAGCCTGGGAAGCTATAAATACTCACTCATCTCGGCGCATCACCCTCAGCAGGCGCCGCAGTCGGAATGCTATCTGAACTGATGCGGCAAGAATTCCAGGATTCAGGCTTGAAAATATTCAGCTTCTCCAGACGACATCGCTTTTCTATAGCTATCCCGCAATCGTGACAATACTGCAGCATCCAGAGTTCTCGAGAGCGTGGACCATGCAAGGTAAGAAGCGAAGGGAAAAAGGTTATCAACGTCTTTGAAACACTGGCTGATGCCTCGATCCTTCGCGTAAACAGAGGTCGCTGCTCCGAAAGAGCTTTCGATAGCGTATGGAGGATACTGTATCAACTGAGAATGGATGGCTTCGGCTATTCGAGTGCTGACTCGGTCTGGCTTACGAGATCGCCTGATCGCTGACCCACGAATATGCGATCCAAAACACCTGGAGAAGATCATGCGCCACATAAACAACACTCTAGAGCTGATGAAGATCCGTCGTCGCGCTCGAGAGCCTCGCGGGCGGTCACATGATTGAAATGCTGAAGCTCACAGCGACTTGGTCTCTGCCGTGGATCCTCGGAAAGACGACAAAATTTATGGCAACAGACCCACGCGACAAGGTATATGCCCTGCAGTCCATTTCACTGCCAAGTCATCTGCCCTATGGCGATCCATTGCGCTTGGAGTACGATTACAGCAAGAGTGTCGAAGATTTGTACTTGGAGCTCGCTGTGCGTGTCTTGTTTCAGTTCTCAGACCCGTTCTACATGATGAGCTTCGCAGGCTTGGACAAGCGAGGTGATCTGGACCTGCTCTTTTGGGTTCCTGACTGGATTGGCTCCCATAAATGGCAAGGTGGCTTTACTTCACGGCTCGAGGTTCAGGGCGTTGTTCTTCTTGATGCTATCGATCGCTTACTAAAAACCGAAGGCAATGACACGGCGCCTTGGAAGCATGGCGGCTACAGAGCTGGTGGCTCATCAAGGGCCGTGAAGACGATCAAAGAAAACTGCTTGTCAATTTCACGGTGTGAGAATCGGCGCTCTCACAACTGTCAGTCGAGTCAGGTCTCCGGACATCATTGAGGATTCAAAATAGTATACCGATCGCCACGGCCGT
Source organism: Mycosphaerelloides madeirae (assembly GCA_002785995.1). Lineage (NCBI taxonomy): Eukaryota > Fungi > Ascomycota > Dothideomycetes > Mycosphaerellales > Mycosphaerellaceae > Mycosphaerelloides > Mycosphaerelloides madeirae. Next base: position 78,113 of record NHNV01000076.1, on the reverse strand, counting down.
GAAGTGTCCTCAGGCAAAATCAGAAAGCTGTCAGCGTGGCTCCGCGAAGCGCATGCAATGGCGAGAGAAGTCTACACAGACCCAGACGCATTTGACAACGCTTTTTTCAAAATCTGATCGGAGACCGCTGGCAGAATTCAAGGGCCGCTCCCTCGGAAGCATACCATGCGTACTGCGCCTGGGAGTATTATCTGTCCTTTTTCAATGCGGTCCTCGCGAAACTTGACGCGGGCGAGTCAGACGTAGAGTTCCCACGAGATGAGCTCTTCTTCAAGGCTCAGACATATGAGCAGGTCTGGTTCATAGCTTTCGCTCATTGTTTTACGAATAGATCGTTCGGTATAGTCGGAGGCAGGTATGTCGCCATTGTTCCGCAGAGCACGCGGCTTGGACATGTCGTTGTCGTTCCGCTTGGTGCGAGAACGCCTTGGGTGCTTAGGCCTCTCGACTCGGGTGATTTCCAATTTGTTAGCGAGGCTTATGTTCAAGGACTCATGGATGGTGAGATTGTCACAACAGCCATGGCGAAGGGATCGAAAGCTTTGTCACTTGAACTGGCACGGCAGTATAAAGAGAAGAGGGATGAAGAGCGTGGCAGCGAACTGACGGAGCCAGAATGGGTAGATATTCTGTGAAGCACGATCTTATTCTAGGTAGCCAGGAGGATTTTTGGGTTATCGGCGAGACTGCGGAGGAAGATGCGATATGCTATGAGTCGGAAGGGAGTGTTGGGTATGCCTGGATGCGAGTGATTTATGCTTCAAAGAGATGGCCAGATCAGTTGAGGATTTGGCTTGGCATTCATATATCGACTCAAGGCTCTATGAGTGACACAATGCAATATTTGTCGAGAGGAAATCTATCCTCCTGCTCTTTGAAACATTCATTGCAAGTTCGGTGGAACTCCTCTTTCAGCTCCAGGACATCTGCTGGGCTCGACCTCTTTCCTGTTCTCGTCCAGGTGACTGTGTGGCCTGCCCAAGCTGGAACTGTCACCTGATAAGTGCTTACGGCCCACAGCCCACGTTCTTGAACAGTGTCTTGATATGCTGCCAAGGGGCAGGATTGATCAAATTGCTTCGCAAGGACATCTTTAATCTGATCGGCCAAGTTGAAAGGTGGGGCGTGCCACTTGGGACTTCTCAAGGCGAACTGATCAACGAGCCAAATCAGCTCTAGAATCCGATATTTGCAGTTTTGGTTCCGCAGAGAAGAACCCTTGCAAAAGGCTTCTGCAGCTTTTTCGTTGCCTTCTTCATGAGTCGTGACTATCCTCTCTGCGGTGCTTGTCATTTATGCTCAGACGAACTGGCTCGATGACAGTGACTTATCTTGATTGTCCATAACGACGCTGATGTTGAGTTGTTGAGCAAGTCTCTCCAAGACACTCTTCGTTGGTTCCACCTAATCGTCGAAGGATCGGTCTTGACCTTTAAAGCTGTTGTGAGTACAGAAGAGGTATGATAAATTACGTATTGGAGACTTATGCAACGAGATGACCATTCCCTTCCTCGGAGCGAGCTGCGCCAGCCTCCCGTAGACACTTGGAACAGCGAAGCGCCGAGGTGTGCCTCTGCAAACGATGATCCAGATGAACCCGTTCGTCTTCTAAAATGGTATTACTGTCGAGCTTCGCGATCACAAATTCCGCGAGCGGTGTTCTGTCGTTGACAATTTACTCCACGGCTGAGTTCCAATATCAGCATCTCGGCCGCATTTCGGCCCTGACGAAGTCTTCGTCTAGTTTGACCAACGAGCGACTCGACTGCGATGGCATTATTGCTCATCAAAGCCCACAGCAGCGCTCCTTGACTCTATGGTCCCATATACAGTATGTCTTCGTCAGGATACCGCACCAAGAGCATTCTGCAAATTTGATTCGCGAGTGACTGAGAAGTTTCCTTGACTGCTCAGCTGTCAGTATGCCGAAGTCTTTGCAAACCATTTGCTAAACGATTGTTCTGATGTACTTACATCTGGACACTCTGATAATAGCTAAGTCAAGTAATGTCTGTCCGTCAGGAGTATAGACAAATGCAGGCTGGGGCTTCATATCCAGTAAGTACAGAAGTTGGGATAGAGGAACCAGACCTCCATTGGCGCACCGCTCAATGGCACTGGTAGCCAGGGTACGACTTCTGTTCATCACGGAGTCGAGGTCGAGTTTGTATTGCTGGTGTAAAGTTTCTATCAGATCCAGTTGTTCTTCATCGTGTTCCAGAAGGAGTACAGAAAGGACATCTAGAGCATTATTTTGTTGAAATTCCTAAAGTCGTTTCACCAAGTGTCCAGAGCTTTTCTCTGGTGGGTCTAGCTGCTCAAGGAACTGCTGCAGGGATCCTGGGTTGCACTCTGCGCATATATGGAGAAGCATCCAGCCTCGTTCGTCCTTGTGCAGAATGCTGTGGCCTAATTCGGTTAAGGTTGTAGCCAGGCTATCCATATGTGTTTCCATGGCGTGACTCAATAAACACGAAGGCTCTCTTTGAGGAGGTATGCGATGTGACTCCAAGGGAAAACGATGAACTAGACGTTCAGCAAGACGGTGCCGCGTAGCACTCATCGCAACCCAGAGTAGATCCGAACCGGAATCAACGAGACCGCACGTGCTCATGTCAATTCACATATCGTCCTCGATGAGTGAGTCCAAGATTTCATCTATAAACGTGGTCCAGCGAGAAGCGGCTTCCCATCGTGCTTGGATCTCAGTCTGGAATATCAATGGCAATATTTCAAGACACTGCACATCTTCCACTTGGGGTTTGGACTTTGCTTTCTGCGAAATCTTTGGCTGCCGGCTCTTGAGATTCCTGATGACGGGCTAGCATTTTATGTTACGTGAGGACTGCGTCTGGCTTCGTGAGGATTAGATCTTCCGAACCGGGACGTTCTCTATTTCACGGGAGGCGAAAACCGCTCGGGGACAAGACTGCGGTTGCTCGTTGCTCCGATGAGACTGAGGTACGGGAAGACCCCCATGTGGACCTCGAAGAGTCTAGCCGAGTATTTGCAGGCGCTGTATCGAGGCCTATGATGCTACTCGCTGGCACTTGTGCTGAGTCCCTAGAGTCTATGTTCAGTAGGTCTTGCCAAAACAATGTAGAGATTGCGTCTGTACCTGTGATCGCCATCAACACCTTCGTCACTGCGACCGACTCGCAGGTTGATCATGCCAAGTTTCAGATATGACATTGCAAGAGTAACGATCATTCTGGCTTTGCAATTTGCTTGCGCAGTCAACAGTAAGACCTTCTTCAAGCAGCTCGCGAATAGTTCCGGAGCGGACAGTTTCGAGTCTACTTCTGCGACAACCTGGATCGCAGCCGATCGACCACTGCCTTCCAATTTAAGACCTATTATCTCTGGCTCTGTGAGTCCGTCGAACAGCCTATCTCCGTTGATGGCTATGCTCGCAAGTACGAGCCCGAAGGAGTACATGTCGCTTTTGTGCAGGTCTGCGAGCTCGACTGGAAGTGGATTTTCAAGCTCTGGCGCCATCTAAGGAAATGTTCCTATTTTGGCTTGGAATGGCTTCTTTCGGTCGTAGTCATCCAGGATAACAGCACTGCCGACGTCGCTGACTTTCGCTCTGAGAGATTGAAAGCTATCGCCATTGCTCTCTGATGGATCGTCAAAAGGCGAGAATATCAATATATTTGCTGGGTTTAGGTCGCAATGGACAACGCCGAGTGCATGAATGGCACTGAGGTCGCTGAGGATGTCCAGTGCGAGCAGTCCCTTTTGCAAAAGAGACGGTCCATTGACGTGTAGCCAACTGTCGAGTGTTCCGAGCTCTGCCACCTCCAAAACCAATTGTGGCCGGTACCTCTCAAGGGTAGGCTGGGCTTCCCACGAGACACCAATGAGCTCGACTATATTGTCAGTCACTCGAAGCGACCTACTTGACAAGATCCGCAGCTCATTGACCATTGATGCCAGATGCTGTGTGTCGGTGTACTTGTTGTCCGGTCGAGCTCAAATGCGCTTGACCACGTAGAGTAGATTCTTCTCTTTGTTAGGCCTGGCGCCAACGACAGGGAACCATCCATCAGGAACAACGTTTGTGAAGTCTTCGTGCTCATGAGCTTTGAACTAGGTATTGAACCTAGAAACCTCATAAGTCGCTCCAGATCCGGAGGTCTCAGATTTTTGAAGAAGCTCACATTTCGACTGCCTCGAAAAACTGGAACCCCAAGTGCGGTGGCTAGACCAAGGAGATCTGCCTGTCCATGGACATCAAGCTTGATGTCCGGTCCGTTGAAAATGTCTCTATCGGAAATTCCTCGTCAAAGTTCGCCATCCTTTCATATCTTCACAAAGAAGAAAAGAAATAAGAAGCCTCTGAGAGCGAGGTGGTCAAGGGCTGTGAGTGCAATCTGAGACGGGCGGCCTCTGTGATCATGCCACCAATTGAAGTGGCCCACTGCATCTGCAAATGTGACGTGGAGGTGCCTTTGTAGGTCAATCACTCAGCCGCACGAGGCTGAGCAGCCAAAACCCAAAACAGAACACGACCCCAATACCTTTCTGATTCGGAACTCTATCCCCCCTGCTGCACGTTTGACCACGGCTCCATATCTCGATAATATGACCGGCCTTGAGATCGCGGTGTTCATGATAGGCATCAACGGCCTCGCCACAATATTCGACAAGACTTGCTATATTTGGCGTGCAATCGTCCCGATTGGAGATGGAAATTCTATCGATTCCAAGCCTGGTGGAGCGCACTCGAGCACCTAGCTATCGATCGACGCCAGAAATTGCCGTCGTCGTGGCCTTCGACGCTGCCGCCAACCAGCATCCTCCGTCACCTGCAGCTGCATGCCGAAAATCCTGGCGTCCTCGCAGCCTAAAGCATGCTTCGTCTGTTGACTGAGATTGAGACAACACTCGAAAACATCGACGTATTGAAGATCGATGCGTCTGCGAAAGAGAGATCAAAGGCAAATCAGGCTGCTGCCTCCACACTTCCAGCCGGATTCAAGGCGCGCGTCGATTCAGTAATCAGTCGCCGTAAAGCATTCAACAACGACTTACTCAAAGGCACAAAATGGTTCCACCGTGTGACCCATGCCGCGGCGCCCTGGAGAGAACCCGACTAGGAACGTTTCAAATACATCATTGTCGTGTTCAAGGACTGAATTACCAGTCTTTACGACATCTTGCCTTCGCAAATTCGAGATAGCGTTCTTCAACAAGGTATCACCGGGTTTCTGCAGAATTCCATTGCCAGCTATCAGGTCGGCGCTGGACGACCTCACGGCCTAGGCGCTCTGAGAAGAGATGATGACTCCAGTGTCGTTGTAGCTTATGTTGAACTTGGAAGGCTTCGACGATACATGAGGAGTTCGACGGGTCCCTTGCAGCAATCTACTCAGCAGTCCTTGGACGGCCAGGACATCACAGCCTCTGTGGTAGGGGGCTTTGCCGGTGACTTTCAGCTGGAGTATGCCATTCGATATCACGACCTACAAAACAACACCAGCAGTGGAAACCCACAGAAGAGCGTGTCCATAGAGTGGTACCCTTATCCACCAGATCGGCAAGGTATCGATACCCTTAAGCTCTCTCGACAGCGCATTGCAAGGCTTTCGACCTTATTGCGGGCTGACAATCGGCCCTACACATTGATGGCGCTCGACTCACTCGTGTATGTCGAGAATCTTCAAGGAAGCAGCTTCGGTCTCGTGTCCAATATTCCAGACTGGGCTGCGACAGACGTTGAGCCAGTGACACTCCATCATCTTCCCAGTCGACAGATCCCAATCGCTGTCCGAGGAAGGAACACAGTCAGTCTCCCCAACCGTCCCACTCTTGAGCAGCGCTATAGCCTTGCGGCCAGCCTGGTCAGTACACTGTACACTTTCATGGTAACCGAATGGCACCACAAGAGATTCTTTTCCACCAACGTCCTCATCCTCTCGAAAGCCTCCGCCTCTGATGCAGGACCCGAGCTGGCAATCGCACGGCCGCTACTCGGAAGATACTCAGTGAGCCGGCCAGATTCTCCAGGTGAAGACACGTTCCAAGGCGTTATAGGCGGAGATAATGAGCTATATCTGCGTCCCGAATTGCATCAATCGCCGACGCTAGGCTTTAGAAGAGCGTTTGAAGTCTACACGTTTGGTGTCTTGCTGGCCGAAATAGGATTTTGGACAACGTGCTGCAACCGGTGTACAGACCGAGAAGTGCGAGACCGCGATCTCCTGACGATTTGAGGGACGATTTGATCGGATACTGCCGAACAGACCTTGCGTGCTGGATAGGCGAGAGATATCGGGATGTCACCCTCCGTTGTCTCTATGCAGAGAAGACTGCGGAAGGTGGCGTTGGCGAAGATCTGAACCCCCTCTACTGGGAGGTCGTCCTGGAACTGCTGAATTGTTTATCTGCGTAGGTGCTGTACTTCATAATGGTCGGCTACTTTTGTAGACCGGGCAGGTGTCCGATTTTGAGAGGAAATTTATTGAGACCTATATGTTCGATTGAATTAGGCGTGATCAGTAGTCAGATGAGAGCTTGGCTGGTGTTCTTCTTACTTGACTGGTTTCCGGGCTAAAGGTGTCGTGTGCGCGATCTTAGGGTTGGGTCGACTCTGATGTGCTTGTGGCTACATTCGGTCCTGAAAGGAAGTCATCGTCTCTGCACGTTATCGGGTGATGGGTATGTAGCTTGAAGCTGTTCAGGTGATTTCTGCGTATTATTGAAGCCTCATGTTGTGCAAGTGACGTTCGTTTCAACCTTCAAAAGAACGCTTGACCAGACACCGGCGCTTCCCATGCTCCATGGTGCTCAAAAGTCATATTATGCCCCATACCGCAAACGCCAAAGCCATCCCAGTCATATTCCTTGTGTCATGTTTCTGCAACATCCGTTCATCCACTCCTCAAGGCACCAGTTGCATTAAACGTTTGGGTCGTGGTACATGAAGTTGATATCGCGCGGTCGTTGTCTGTTCGATCGCACGAACTCTTGGTCACCAGGTGGTCCTATAATCCTCATGTCAGCCTCCCAAATTCCTCCTCCCGCGTATACAATAGGGAGACCTACTCTCATTCTTCGTATTACTAGCCAGCATACTCTGAATACTAATGCATATACTCTCCACATTATGCACCGGACTCCAGCCCTGGCTATCCAACAGATCCAAGCAGATGATCCCATTGCTGTAAATATGCGGGTGTATCGGGATGTTTCTCTCCGGACTTTGGAGCTGAACGAAGACAACTTCGGGGGCTTCGATGGGGTAGGAGGGTGAGAAGGTGATTCGCATGCGGTAGTTCTCGGTGGGAGTGTAGAGCGGGTTGTCGAGGACTTGGATGTCCATTTCCCATTGTCGCAGGTCGGGCGCGGAGACGAGGGAGATGCCGGGCGGCAGGGAGGCTTGGATTTTGACGAGCTCTTTTTGGAGGCGTTTGTTAGCCATGCCCGCCATGGTGAGGGCGGGGTGTGGATGGGTTTCGGTGATGAGGGTGGTGTGGTTGACGCTGATGAGGGCCTAGTCGGAGCCTTGGAGTGTTTGATTGAGGATCAAGGGGTTACTGGGCGATTCTAGCACGGGCGGAGGTACGAATGAAGGTCGGTTTGTCGATGTTTGTGACGCTGCGGCAGGATGTGGTGAATGGAGAGAGGTATTCTCAGGTGCATGTATGGAGGTAGCTCCAGGCTTCACATGGAAAGGTCTATGCGGCTTAGAAAGTGGGGCTGTTTCACAAGCCAACATCTTACTATTGAGGAGATCGACACATATGAAGACAGACATTCGACCAACTTGGACGATCTAGCAGAGGAATTAATTGCACTGTCGGGAAGATAGAATTGGTTCATCCGCAGAATTGTCAGCAGCGGGCATGATTCCATTCTGATGCAAGCCTTGAATCGATTTGTATGGAAGATTTTGGCGGCATTCCCTAATACCAGTCATCTCTGAGCAACCAAACATTCGTTCAGTGCCATATATGTGACGTCTTACTGGATAGACTACCGCCTTGCCTGCAGAATCTTGTTGACTTTCCACCCGTACCCATTGGCCTCCTCGACAATGCTTCCCAATCTCCCGCGGAATTCAGACACATCGTACTTGGCAATCTTGGAGCTTGTAGGGTGATGCATGGATAGGGACGGCGGAGAGTTGACGGTATCGCTCAATCGTTTGAGCAATGCGATTCCCTGTTGCTTGCGATTGACATGCTCCTCTGCGTCGGCAGTGCTGATCAACTGGCGATCGTTGCGATATCGACCAGTCCAACGATCCGTCATGGTACCGTTGTCCATGTGGAATGATATCTTCCCGAGTTTGCCAGCCTTGATGAGCGTGTGTACCGACGAGCGAATGGCAGAGAGCAGGCGATCGCGTGGAGGAGGCTGAATCACGCCGAGTCTCGATGCTGGCGAGGTAAGATCGAGGATTGCACCCTCTACATAGTCTTCCAGGATCCCGCGATGCCACAGGGGGACATGAATGCTGATGCTGCGGAGGCGTTGTACGTTGATGGAGCCGATAGTCGCCAGGAAAGATTCCAGCTGCATCCACGCGGCAGTCGCCCAGGGGAAAATGAAGTCGTTTTGACCGTAGAAGATGGGCATGGCGTATTTGTGAACGTCCTTTGAGACACGCAGAAGTCCCGTTGTCATTCCCCGACACGGCCCCTTGAGCTTCCTAGTCTTGTTCCCGTGTACCTCCAAAGCATCCGTGAAAGGGTGGCAATCGTGCTGCATCATTTTGACGTCTTCGATAAGCTTAGTCCACTCAACAGGCACGGTATATGTGCCAGAATCCAGTTGCACAACTTTGGCGGCCAAGGGAATACGACAATGTCCACTGACGAAAGGCCGCAGCCAGGTAAAGTCGATGACGATCGAGTCCTCCTTGACCAGTAGTAGTACCAGGATCTTCTCTTTGATCTCCTTGGGCAGCTTGCTGAAAGGGAAGTTTTTGAGTTTTTTACTCGCGGAAGAGGCACTGCTGGCCAATTCGGGCTTTCCACGTGGTCTCCGATCGGTGCTAGAGGGGACGTAGCGGTCCACGTTGACGAGGTACTCCGAGCGGCGTCTAGCCAAGAGCTCTTCGTAGGCCACATTGTCCCAAAAAGGGTCGAATTGGCGCTGGACAGTATTGCGCATGAAGGAGCCACGTCGCCGATGAGAGTTGGGTGCATGCTTGTTGGGTGAAGACGATGTTGAAATCGGGTGGTCTTCCAGGTACTGCTTGTGGCTTGCATCGGAACGGCTAATCAGATGAGTTCGCGCGGGATGCATGAAGGCGGGCGGATGGAGTTGTAGTTCGCTCTTGAGCCTCTTGGCAGCAGGTGCCTCTGCGTCTGATCTCTTCCGCAGACGCGGGCCCGTGGGGGGAGAGGTAGCCACCGAGCTCGTACTTGCAGACGAAACTGCGGCGGCGGCGGAGTTCATGAGCTCGTCCAGGTCCTACCGCTAGTCAGTCTCTCAACAATCATGCTCAGCCCTGAGTACGCGTCCGTAATTCTCCGTCGAGCAGTGTGCAAACGCGGCCAACTGGGATGCAGCCAGAGGGATGAAAGTGCTGGTAGACTGTGAGGCACACCTGGTTGAATTTCATCGGATCAACAATCCACAGCTCCTGAGCAGCGTCCATCGCCGCTGCCGCGCGATGGATGTCGCGGTGAATGAGGTAGGTGTTACCGGGAGGAGGAGCGAGGTGGAAGGAAGTTTCGTTTTGAAGATAGGGAAGGCGCAGATTATAAGTGGGCCTCATCTTCCTCGTTTGCTTTCACTTCCGCTCTCTTCAACAAGCTTTCTGCATCCAGACCATGCCGGTTACGTTCCCACAGCGTGAAAAAGAATCTGTTGAGATCAAGTTCAGGTCATTCCATCATTTCATCAAGAGCCGCTTCCCCTGCTGTTTGCACACGTTCAATCTACCCCGGCATCCGTACTCTCTCCAACTCTACAAGCCAATAGCAGGTTGACCCAAGCTCCTGTTCCTCACCGAGCGGATTATCCATCGAGGCTTGTGCGGGCTGATCTGAACAGCACGTTCCTCATCATTTGTCGTCCTCTCCGCGACTTTGCCGGTTCATCTACTGTCGTCCTTCGTGTCCTCTTCTGACGTGGTTCCACCCTTGGCCTCGGGTGCGGTGGTCGTCGTCATCGCAGCAACTTTGATCCCATCCTAGCTCATGAATTGGCATCAATGTCCGCCCAGATCTTCTTCACGTTCTCCCGCTTCTTCTTGGCTTCCTCGCGATTCTGCGCCGTCCTTTGAAGCCTTTCAGCTCTTAGACACATGTTGACCTTGTGCTTCGTGTCGCTGCACATGCCCATTGCCTTCCACATAAATCCTTTCGCGTGGCATTCGTCGAGGGCCGTCATAATCTCCTCGCATCCTACTGATCGTCAGAACTGGCGTGTCAAACCAGATGTGATGCATGCTGACCCTTCTGATCTTCTCGATGTAGATGCGGATGCATTGTGAGTTGATTCGATGATAAATGTGTAGGTGTTGGAGAATGGGCAAGGATTTCGATGATGTCGTTGATGTCGTCTCGACTTCGCGGAAAGTGCGATCACGTGTCCTGCATATTCTATCAAGCGAGCTTGAGCTCCCTCTTTTGCCCCAGCTTGAGGCATCGACATCTCTGCGGCCTTCCAATCAACATCACAAAAACATGTCGCAACAACAATTATCAGCGAAGAAGCAGCAAGGTATGTGCTGGCATCAAAGATACACGGCAAAATCTTGACATCCCGCCAGAACTGCAAACCCAATACTCCAATTTCAAAGACACACTCCAAGCCGTCGCCCAAAAAATCGGCGACGTCGAGCAAGAAGCTGAAGAACACAAGTGAGTGCGAATGCTTCCACTCGTTCATCGCCTCTCAAAGCATCATACTGGCGGTGGCTCACCGCCAATGAGGCCACTCAATTTTGCTCCAAGCCGCCGCAATCCTCACCATTGGCCAACAAAACCTTCCCTCACCGCCGGAGCCACAACCCTGCAAAACAACCATCGTCCCGACTTCCCCAATCAACTACCGGACGCGTTCAATGCACGATCTGGAGTCGCGCATGTCGTACCTGCATCAGCGTGCCGAACAGTCTAGCCTGTCCCATGACGCTGGCTGCGATTTTGATCCGTTGCATCCCCGGTGCCGGAAAGCGCGCTGACGTTCGCGAACAGGCTTGTGCTAGAGACGCTCACGCCGCTGGCTGGCGATCGAAAGTGCTTCCGAATGATCAATGGCGTATTGGCGGAGCGCACAGTGAGCGACGTGCTCCCTGCTCTGCAGACCAATGCAGACGGACTGAAGAAGGTGCTCGACGATCTGTTGAAACAGTATCAGACTAAGCAGACGGAGATGGAGAAGTGGAAGGTAAGCGTTGAGACGGTCTAGATGCTTGACTGGCATACATACTAAGCACTCTTTACAGAAGAAGAACAACGTGCAGGTAGTCCAGCAATGAGCCGTCTCATCAGGAGACTTGAACAGAACACGATTAAACGACATGGAAAGAGACCACGGTCTGCGTCGCCCGAGTCACACGCTCACAGAAAGTGGTTCGGTACCACTGGCGATCAGGTGTCACTCAAGACCCGAGCCAAAGTGTGACCCGTCAGGTATCACAAACTCCAGTGACACCGGGCTCCGAAGAAAGCTATGGAAGAATGCAAGCATCCGCAAGGTCGTTCAGAGAACGGCGACTCTCGCATGCCATATCGCCGAAAGCAGTTCAGTTGAGCCTCAAATGGATACGCTGAGTGCACAGTGCAATATTCGTCACGGGGCCTTGCATGGTATGACATGGTTGAGTTGGCATAACTCTCATGAACTGTTTTCCGACACGTTCGACACGACGGTAATCATGTGAAAGAAATCGCCTTTCATACTGAGAAAGCTCTGAGCAACTTCATGGCTTGGTAATACACGAGAATCTGGCTAGGCCGCTGCCCTAAGTATCACATGACAGAAAGTCGATGTCTTCCCAGCACGGTCAAGTAGTATGCGTTGTTCAAGAAGAATGCAGGATGACAGCTAGTGAGCGCCGAACCACCGTCACCACACCCTCTTCTCGCTCCTTCGACGTCGTCATTTCGTGTCCGGCAGATGTAGGTGATACCGCGAAGGTTGGTGGTACAAGCTCGTAGCCTTATGCAAGATGTGCTGGCCTGCTGCGTTAGTTCGCCTCGAGTATACCCAATACCTGAGGCCAGACACGAGGCCGACAAGATGATTGGATTCCAGGGCATGCCAGGCACAGCCTCACACTGACTGGCTGCGTCGAACGTCATGCTGTGAGGACTCACTTCGAGGTGAATATGTCTCGAAGGAAAGCCTCGTTTGATGGATGATGAAGGGAGGTTTCGGAGGTACTTGGTTGTTTTTGAATTTGCACAGGCCTTTCTTTCCCAACACCGGGTGCCAGCGCATCGTCTGCACGCTAGAAATGGGAAAGGATGCGGGCAGCTGGGGGGAGGGATGGACAACAACACATGAAGTCGTCCAGACCATGACTACATGGTGACCATATAACGCCATTGGGCACACATACGTCCGAGGATGCGAGCAGCGTAGGATTCTGGGCCGACGGCATTGCTGTGTCAGCCGTTGGAGATATCGTCGCGGCTTCTTTGGGATCGGGACTGTGCGGCCGCTGAGTGGCGAGTGCCAGGGCAAGTGAATGTGAGCGTCAATCTCCAGGCGTAAAGAGTGACGGGTGTGATTGGTTGGGAGGGCAACAGTAGCAGAGAGTAGACGGGGTCATTGGTGAGGAGGGAGAGCTCAGCTGGCCCCCATGCCTGACTGCCCAATGGTTTTTCCCGCGTCGTCTTCTATTTTCTCGTTGGCCCACATCCACTCTGCGATCATTCTGCGCATACCGCCGCCCACGCATTGTCGTACATACAGACGCCCACGAGAGTTAGCGAGTGCATAATTGAGTGCAGCAGCAGACGCGGACGCTGCTGCCAAGCCCGCCACTCTTGCTTCCTCGCCGCCGTACCGTACCGTTACGCAGCATCTGGCCTCCACAATTGTCCTCACGATTCATCGCGACTACCGACACCAACTGTAGCACCAACGGCCTACCCTTACGTCAACAAGCCTCGGTCGCGTGCCTCAATCCGCCGCGCTGCCTCCAGACGCGCCTGCATCTGCGAATCATTATCGCGCGCACTCACCGCGCGCGCCTGAGGTTCTGTCCGTGTAGTATTGGGAGGCAACAGCGACTGCGATCGCGACGGCAACGCGCGAACGAACGAGCAGCTCCGACGAGCTACGAGATATTGCGCCTCCGGCTACGACTACTGGAGCTATCATATCCTGCCACAGCTACTACTGCTGCTACTTACCCGGACTGATCGTGACCTCTGGGCCCAGGCGTCAAACACACCGCTCCGCTGCAGCAGGCCACCTACACGACGCATCGTCTTAGCTGCGCCTTTGTAGCGGCGCCGGCACCTCCATAAAACGGGCCCTGGTGCTGCAGTACCACCGAACTAAGCTGAAAGTGACGTGGTGGCCAGCGAATCATTGACAGCTCATACCTCCCGGAACGGCTAAGAGCAACCGATTAAAGATGTCGCAGTCCCCAAGAGAGCCCGAAGATGTCGAGCTCGCCGCCGCTGCTCAGTCGACCAACGACGATGAGCCCGCCCAGCAGAACGAGCAGACCGATCCTGAAATGAGTCGCCCCGAAGACGTTGGTTATGATTTCGAGGTCAAGGAGCAGGACAGATGGCTCCCCATTGCAAATGGTAAGTCAAGCCTGCCACCACCCATCCCCATCCAACCATCATCAAATACCAGCCAGCCCTTTGTAGCACCTTGCGTCGTCCCAAGCGGGCTCCGTGCAATCCTTGTCCTCCCGTCTTTTGTGCTGCCGTGCTCTTTGACAGCTGCAACCCGTCGGATATGTCGTGTCTTGCACTCTGGCGTCGCCGTTCTCGCCCACATATAACGCTGCACTGCACATTGCGCTCTGCAAGCCGGTCGAATCAGAGGCCCATCCGCCAGCCAACGATCTGCAGCTTCTGTCGTCGTCGCTGCCGACTGGACGAGCAACCAAACCATGCCTTCATCATCCCCGCAGTCTTCCACTTCACCGCACCAGTCATCCTCATCACAGCCGCAGCGCATTTCGAAGCACCCGAACCGCAAGAACTTTGACCAAGATGCTAATATACACAACTTTGCTCCAGTTGCCCGCATCATGAAGACTGCGCTGCCCGAGAACGCCAAGATTGCCAAAGAAGCAAAGGAGTGCATGCAGGAGTGCGTGAGCGAATTCATCTCCTTCATCACCAGCGAAGGTACGTACTGCTTTAGCGCCATCGGGTTTGCGCCTGCCTTAGTGTTGTGGAAGGGCGCTAAGATCTGAGACAGCATCGGAGAAATGCCAGCAAGAGAAGCGCAAGACTGTGAACGGCGAGGACATTCTGTTCGCCATGACTTCCCTTGGTTTTGAGAACTACGGCGAAGCGCTGAAGATCTACCTCGCCAGGTACCGAGAGGTAAGTGAGCCGAAACACTCTACATATTACAGCATTCCTGTATATCTTATGTCAATATCCTTGCTGACTGGACCCCAAAGAATTTGGTCGCACGCGGCGAGCACCAGAAGCCAGCAATCGCTGGTGGCTCCGGAAACGACGCTCTGGGCATGGATCCTTCTGCGGAGGGATCCACGGACTTTGGCTATGGAGGGGGCGATTACTAGCCTCTCGGCGCAGCATCGCAGCTCTTACCCATGGCTGACACACCGGCGCGCAGGCTGTCGATCTCGAAAAGCATTTCTTTGTCCACCCGTTGGATGGTACCATCATTCACCGGCCCAACGACAGGCGGGACATCACCGAGAAAGAACTGCTCGCAAATATCCTGAACAAAGTAACTCGCAAGCGACTATACCGCCTATCTGAACGGGTCAAAATTCCAGAAGCGGAAGGGAAAGGTCTCGATGCTCCCTCACCTAGCACCTCTTCACAGGACCAGAGCGACTCGTCCTGAACCCCCATCCCGCACACATAACTTTCGGCACTTTTGGCGTTCTATTCGGCTGTGATGATTCCCCAGGCTGGAGTAATGAAGGACGGTGCGCGAACGGACAGCGTCACTCGCGCGTGGGTTGTCTTATGTACGTTTTGGGAGGAGGCAATGAGGGAAAAGGAAGGGGAGAGGACTAGATGGCAATGTTCTTTCTGTATTAGACTTTTGGTACGAAATACTGCTCGCGCAGGTCTAATTGCTTGTAAAATAGCACGACAGGTATACCCCGGAGGAACATCACGGATGGGATGGGATGGACGGCATGGTACGATGGGATTGGAACTTATGTGGTTTTTCTTTTGTGGGTGTGCATTAGATAACGTCAAAAGCAGTTCATTATGTTTTGTCCTTGTGTCTATTTTTTGTCTGTTAGGGGTTGGTCTCGTGATATCGTGCATCGTACCTGCCTCAAGGATTTCCAGCCGGGTCTGTGCGGGGTTCTGTACAACGCGACGTGCCTGAACTTCGACTTCGAGGTACATGAGGCCAATTTCACTTACACTGGAGCGCAACTAACATCGTGATGTCAGGTCTAACCAGGAACGCACCTCGACTCCTGAAAATCGTCAAAGGTCAGCCACACGCCTCGGACAACGACCACGCACCGGACAACAGACTATATCGCAGATCAGGATCGGTATCACGACCGGTATCAGGATCGGTGTCAGGATCTGTTCCATACTCGATACCACGTTCATCACCCTGCCGATCACCACGGCCAGCATCGCGCTTCGAGTCTGCACCTACGAGCCAAGTGAAGAAAGAGACGGACGTGGAGAGGAATATTCTCACGCCGGACAGTATTCGGAGCTCGCAGTCGGGGAAGTCGTCGCAACAGAAGAAGGCCGTGATGGAGTTGGATGATGACGATGTCAATGCAGATCCGGAGAGCAGCTCGGATGGTGAAGATACGAAGGACAGTCATATGGTCGGCGCAAGCTTTGTGAAGCTGGACGAGATCGTTCGGGGTGATGAGGAAGAGGGGCGCAGAGCTACAAATCTGTCCGCGCTTCCTGGAGCGAGTCGAGGGAGCACGAAGAGTAAGAAAAGGGAATTTGTTGAAGAAGATGAAAACAGAGACCCAGAATGGATTAAGAAGCGGAAGCTCAGTGCCCCATTCAACAACGTTCACGCAAAACCGAAAGTGGGAAAAACTTACGGGGGCAGACCAATTCCTCCTCGTCGAACCAAGCCGAACGGGTTTCAAAAGCTGAGTCGAATTGAGCCAGAGGAGAGCCCCGAGAAGCCCAGCGTTTTCAAGAAAATTGCAGGATTCGACCTTGCAGAAGAGAGCAGCTCAGGCTTCAAATCATCATGCTCTACCGACCTTTCAACAACCGGTGATCCCTTTCTCAACCTGAATGACGATACACGCCCATCCAGCTCTGACGAGGGTCACAATATCGATGAACCAGCTGAACCAGATCCGTACTCCTCTGATGTTGAGTGCCCTCACTGCAGAGGGAAGGTCTCAAGGATTGTGTACGAGGAATTTGAAGACAGGATTGGCTTCAAAGGTCCCATGCCATACAAGTGGGAGAGGTATTTCTGCAATCACCACAAAAAGGAGAGCGCGGAAGAAACGTGGAAAGAAAAAGGGTATCCGACTATTGATTGGCTGCGTCTGGAACGACGGGTGCGAAAGCACGACGAGTTTCTTGAGTGCATCCTGAACAGCTCTGTTGATTCGCATTACCGGGCATTGCAGGGAGACAAGCTCCAGCCTCGCAAAAGAGGGATATTACAGTCATACGAGGGTGATGAGGAAATAGGAGGGGGTGTTGGGTACTACGGGCCCAGGGGAGCGAAGATGATGTATGTCTTGATCCTTTCAGTGATGAATGATCAGGACTTCGCTAATCATGAGCAGGACCGATCATATCATGGAACGTTTTTCCAATGACCTAAGAGAACAAGCGACAGTGGATAAGTTGGTGTCTTCATCGGGTACCGAAGGCGGCGTCATCGGTTTCGTCCAGGCTGTCATGGTCCCGCATCTGGCAGAGCTGCTCATCAAAGAAGACATGAGACTAAGCGGAGATTGGGCGCCGCGAGCGCGAGACATTCTGTCGGAGAGCGCTGAAGTGGGAGAGCTTATGCATCCTGAAGCGAAAGACAAGATTATTGAGGACATGGAGGTGGTAGCTGGTGCGGATGACTGAGCATATATGCACTTGCTATGCCGGGTTTGTGAATGCATGATAGATATCGTACATATGTATACATTTTCGAGGCCATCGACTTGCGGTCTCATCCCTGATGCACCATTTCGATTCCCTTCTTGACACTTTCGCCTTGTCTCATCAATGCCCTCCACATATATTCTCGCAACGCGACATAGGGCAGCCGCAGCCCATTTTATTTAGCCTCTTGACCAGCACGACCTTCCATATCCCGTCATACCACCATTCTCGGCGCGTGTCTTCTTCTCTTCATATATTCAGATCCTCCCCCGGCCCATCCGGATCAACCAGCCAGGTCCTCCGCCCTCCTCAAACCCCTCGAATGCCGATCAGCCTCCTGCTCAATCTCCTTGATCTTCATCTTCTCCAGATCCAGCCGCATCTCTTTCCCATCCTCTAACAAATTGTGTCAGCCACAAACCCACTTGCCTCATACAAAATTCACTCACTGAATTTCAGCGCAAGAAAAGCTGGCTGCTCGGCCTGAGCGCGCGGCAGCGACTTGATTTCTATGGCCATTGTGGAGCGCGCGTTGGGCGGTAGCAGGGCGAGGAAGTTGCGGGCTGTTTTGCCTGAGCGTGGATTGAATGGGGAGAAGGTGGTGGAGATGGAGGTTAGGTAACGAGTTATCATTTTGGCTGTGTGGTGTGTGGAGAGGAAGGGTTGTGGTGGGAGGTCAGGATTAGGTTCAATGTTTGGGAGCGGAGACAGGTCCGTTACATTTTCTCCGATGAACTTTGTTCGACGTCTGTCTCTGTCTCCTTTTCCACGACATCGACATCCGACATCCGGATCCAACACGACAATATCGCTTGCTGCTGTGACACCCCGTGTCATCATCCTCCCTCACTATGTGGAATCCTCACGGGAAGTTCAAGGTCGTACGCGCCTGTGGCGTTGTCTAAAACACTTCTATTGCGGCGCGGGCGGCGAGATTGCCCTCGTATTCCTTCCGCAGCCTCATGTCTCTGAATAGGTAACGTCCCCCTTTTGTACGTACGTATATCGCTTCTTCTCTTCCGTTCTTACTTTTCCTTCACCTACCGCACTCACTCCCTCACTCAGTCACTCGTTCTTTCTTTCTTTCTTTCTTTCTTTCTTTTCTACTCTTCCAGCTGGGCTACCGCAATTCAAAATCTACAACGGCTTCCAAACGATACGAAATGTCTCTCCGATCGTCTATCATCCTCACAGCCTCGCTGGCCTCACTCGCTCTCGCAAGAACCGACCTCAGCGGCTGCACTTCCACGGATGTCTCCTCTCCTGCTGGCGCCTCTATCGCTTGGTAGTAAGTTCATCTGACACTTGAATTCTTCCTCTGTCTCAGTTACCAGAGTACTAATCCTAGTCAGCGTTCCCGGGACCGGAGAATTATGTGAGTTCTTGGACTGCGGTGGCGGTATGGCTCCTCCCAAGACCACCGTCCCAGGCTGCCCTCTCTACTCTGGCACTGCAAGCTACTTGCCCTCCTACCTCCCAGGCTACGGCAGTATGACTGCCAGCGTAGTCGCAAGTACTAGTACCTCCTGGGAGTCTTCAGCTAGCGACAGCTCTTCCTACCCCGAGACTGCGACCGAGACTAGAGCCTGGTCTGAGACTTCCGAGATCAGCTCTCCCGCGAACAGCGCCGTCGATCTCTCAACTCTCATCACCAGCGTAGCCTCGATGATCACCTCTGCGCCAGCGATTATGGGAACCGGCGTTACTTCCGGAAGCTCGACTGTTGAACATAACGGCACCATTATTAGCGCCACCCCAACTGCGATCATACCTATCAGCACTGGGGGAGCGATGGAGACTGCGAGACTGTGGATGGGTGGTGCCGGTCTTCTCGGCTTGGGCGCTGTTGTTGCAGCGCTCTGAGGAACCGCAAGGGAGCAGAGCTTTGGTACTTTCGACTCGTTATAGAACGACGGCGTTGTCTAGCTAAGCGAGGAAAAGCATCGTCTGGCGTTGGATGGATATCGAATTGGATGGTGAAATATGCATTGCGCAGGAAAGTTGGCAATCTTATGGCATTTGACGGACAGAGATTTGACGGACAGTGGCGACGTACATGATCTACAGGCATATTACTTGTATTTGAGACTATTATCCTTCTTCGGCCGACCTCCAACAAGGTCCGCTTGTGACTGGATCTCGAACAACAGAGCCTTTTATACTGCAGGACCTCGACCCCAGTTTCCCAGCGCCTGACCCCCAAATTCCAATTTGCGGATAAAGCTCAAAGCGGAGGCGGATAAACAACCGACCCATCCGGAAAAGCACTGGCGAGCTCAACATCGTCGACATCTTGCCACTGGAATAAATACGGTCTCTGCAAACCCGTAATGGTTGCGCTTTCGGTAAAATCGCAAGTCATGGCGACCACTACAGCGACCATCACGGCAGCCGAAGCTGGACTACAATTCTCTCTGAAGCTTGCACACCACGACGCCTCATATTTGCCCATTGAGAAATTCAAGACGATTGACGGCTTGTTGAAGTCTCACGCAGCGGAGAAGGAACAAGTTCCCTTGATTTGCTACCCTAAGAGCGGTGCTTCAGATTACGAAGAACACACTGGAGTAGACATCGATCGTTATGTGGATGCTGCTGTGCAGTTTTACATCAAGAATGGTGTTCAGCCTGCGGCAAGCACGACGACTTGGTTTCCATCAGACAGTACTGACAATAAGATAGGATCCGGACGCGGAAAAGGCTCCCGTTATTGCTCTGCTGGCCACCACCAGTTTCGAATATGTCGTCTCGTTCTTTGCCATGAACAGACTGGGATGGACAACGCTCTTTCTTTCTACCCGTCTCACAGCTCCGTCGTATGCGAGACTTCTGGACCTGGCGGACTGCAAGACACTCATTGTCCCGGATGTCGGTCGAGCTGTCGTCGACGAGATCTGTATAGACCGGCCTGGATGCACCGCTATACCCCTTATCCAACGAAAGGACTATCGCAATGTCCCACGAGCGCCTGTCTTCAAACACAAAGGCGCTGAGATGAACAGAGAAGCTAAGAAGATGGCCTGGATCCTCCATTCTTCTGGAAGCACTGGATTCCCCAAACCAATCTTCATCACGAATCTGGCGTGTCTGGCCAACTTCAGAAAGAGCTTTGGGCTGAGAGGTTTCTGTGCTTCGCCTTTATTCCATTCTCACGGATTGATGGAGCTGGGAAGAGCTTTCTACACTCGAGTGCCGATGTATTTGGGCAATCTTTCGCTGCCTGTCACTTCACAGAATCTGATCGAGGCGATGGAGGTTGCGAAGCCGCAGCAAGTCAGTGCTGTCCCGTACGTTCTGCAACTCCTAGCGGAGAAAGAAGAAGGGACTCGTGCTCTAGCGAGAACCAAGCTTGTTCTGTTCGGTGGCAGTAGCTGTCCAGATGAGCTCGGCAACCGCCTCGTTGCTGGTGGTGTCAACCTGGTCGCTAACTATGGATGCACAGAGATTGGCCAGATTATGACTTCCTTCAGACCTCCAGAAGATAATGAATGGCAATACTTCCGACTTCTTCGGCCAGCAGCAGATCATACGCTCATGGATGAGATTGCTCCTGGCGTCTTCGAGTGTGTGGGACTCGACGGATTACCTTCGAAAGGCCCAACACGTAATACCGAGCCTCCCTACAGTGCCTCCAACCCTCAGAATGCCTTCCGGACCAAGGATCTCTTCACCAGACATCCGGATCCGAAGAAGTCGAACTACTATAAGTATCTGGCCCGTCTAGACGACCGTATCACTCTGGTCAACGGCGAGAAAGTCTTGCCGATTCCCATGGAGGGAACCATCAGGCAGGACCCGCTCGTTCGAGAAGCCGTTGTCTTTGGTTTCCAGCGAACAGTCCCAGGCCTGTTGATTTTTCGATCGAATGAGGAAGGCCTGGAACTATCAGATTACGAGTACCTCGCATATGTCTGGCCATCCATCGAGCTGGCCAATATCAATGCCGAGAGCTTCTCGCGTGTACCCAAGGAGATGGTCATCGTCAAAGGCTTAGACGTGATGTATCCTCGCACGGACAAGGGCACCTTCATCCGAGCGCAGGTTTATCAGCAATTCGAAGAAGATATCAATAACGCCTACACCGCATTCGAGTCTGGGTTCGAGGACAAGCCTGGCAGTTTGGCGCTCGACGTGCAAGAACTGGAGCAGTGGCTCCTAGCAACATTCAGAGATGAACTCGGCATCAACATCCCAAATGTCAGCAGCGACATCTTCTCCGCCGGCGTTGATAGCTTGCAAACAACTAGGTTGAGGCGATGCATCAATAGAGAGCTCGATCTAGGTGGAGGTCGACATCTTTTGAGCCAAAACATCGTGTTCGAAAAGGGCACGATCAAACAGTTGGCGAGGCATTTCTACCAGCTCCGAACGGGCGAAGCTACGAACGAGGAGGATGATGAGATCGAAGTCATGAAGGAGCTGATTGAGCGGTACTCCGATTTCTCTCAGCACTTTCCCAGCGACGGACGGATGCCGGATAAACATACTGTTCTCGTCACTGGCGCCACAGGTAACCTTGGAGCTTTCATCGTCGCAGAGATGGTTCGAAGACCAGATGTCTCTCAAGTCTGGGCTCTCGTACGAGCACCTGGCCAAGCATCTGCCGGATCACGACTCATGCAATCTCTTTCCTCCCGCAATATCCTGCTCACCGACGAGCAGAGCAGCAAGCTGCACGCAGTACCCTCCGACCTCAGCAAACCCGATCTTGGCCTGGAAAGCCACATCCTGAAACACCTCCTCGATTCTTTAACCTGCATCGTCCACTCCGCCTGGGCCGTAAACTTCAACCTAGGCGTCCGATCCTTCGAAGCTCAACACATCCAAGGCACCTACAACCTCATCAATCTCTACCTGTGCAGTCGGCTTCCCCGACCAGCTCAATTCTTCTTCTGCAGCAGTGTCAGCGCCGCAAGCGGAACCCCCAAACCAGCTCGAATCCCTGAAGCAGCAGTGGAAGACCTCAACCACGCTCAGAAAACAGGCTACGGCCGCAGTAAACTAGTGACGGAGCATATCACCCGTAACGCAATGCGCAAAACAGGAATGCAAGCACGAGTCCTGAGAATCGGACAGCTGAGTGGGGATACCCTCAGCGCAGACTGGAACGATACCGAAGCCATTGCGTTGATGGTCAGGAGTGCTCTGACGACCGGCTCTTTGCCGGATCTCAATGAGAATCCAAGCTGGTTACCCGTCGACCACTGCGCCAAAGTCATCGCCGAACTCGCCCTCTCACCTCAGCAGAGAGAAGAAGTCGATCTCGTATACCACCTGGCGAACCCGCACACTTTCAGCTTCCGACATGACCTCCTCCCAGCACTTCAAAGAAGCCGACTCCCTTCCTTCGAAATCGTCAGTCCGGCGCTTTGGCTCGAGAGACTTGCGGCGAGCGAGCAAGACGTCGAGAAGAATCCGAGTGTTAAGCTGATCGATTTCTGGAGAGGGAAGTACGGTGCATCGTCAAGTCAGGACGAGGAACCTGCTGATTTAACTTTCGAGACGGAACGCACGGTGGCCGAGTGCCCAGCATTGGGCAGCGTTGGAGATCCGGTCAGTGAAGGCTTGATTGAGCGGTATGTTGATGTCTGGTTGAAGAAATGGTCACCGTAGACGTGAGCAGGAGGTAGTAAGGTGGCAGGTGAGTTTACTGCAACACCGGGTGGCGTTACGAGGTGTCGAATCAGCCTTCAGGATCCGCTCCAGAAGTATCAATATTAGACGAGTGTCTTCTCCATATAGTTTCCTATAGCGACAACAAGGTTATGCGATCTGCGAATCGTAGCGTCTAGTTTTACGTACGAGTAAGTCGGGCCGTGCCTGATTCCGGAACCGGGACTTTTTGGTGATGTGCCGTGTCTGCGATGTCTAGCAGGCGCTAAAAGCTGCAAAATTCACTCGTTAAGTTGTGAGGTTCCGATTCGTGCAACAGGGGCGAAGTCAGATCTGGACTCCTTCCTTTTCGGCTCGGTTCCGAGAGTCTTCTCCTATTAGGACTTTGCTGCCTTCAGTATGTATACTTTTTGTTAGGGGTGACAATATATTCATAAGAGGGAATCGCTATCGAGGAAGGATGAGGTCCTGACCAAGCTTTATAGCCTCACGAGATGGTCTCTGTGACTGTCGATCTGATGCAGGTACACCGACTCAGAAAGTCTTGTTAGTGTTATATAAAGTACTTCGTATACAACGCTTCATGTCAATCTGAATCGCAATCTTGCATAACCTTCGGAAAGCTCGTATGTCGATATTAGAAGCTCGCACTCATCACGTTGGAGCAGTCGATTTGACGCCTTTTCGTTTGTGCTGTCCGTTTCCAGTTATGCCCGCGAAGTATCGAGTGTGAGAGCGGCAGGAATAGACTTCGAAAGGATCCCGTCTT
Source organism: Mycosphaerelloides madeirae (assembly GCA_002785995.1). Classification (NCBI taxonomy): domain Eukaryota; kingdom Fungi; phylum Ascomycota; class Dothideomycetes; order Mycosphaerellales; family Mycosphaerellaceae; genus Mycosphaerelloides; species Mycosphaerelloides madeirae. The sequence goes on along the minus strand of NHNV01000076.1, from coordinate 54,524 downwards.
CAGTAACGCCGACTCCCCAGACTCCACATGAATGTATGGGGCTCATCGACGGACGGCACGTACAAAGTGAAGTCGAGAGCCGCGCTCTTCCCCTGTCTCTGCAGAATGCGTTCTCTTTTCAGCAAGCACTTGATCAGGATATCAGACCTTGTTGTTAGTAATCATTTTTGAACCGCCACGATGAAGACCACTCTCATCACCTCCGTCCTGGCCTTCGCTGCTTCGGCCCTCGCCAGCCCTGTCGATGTTGAAGAGCGAAACATACTCAACTGCGTCTCTCAGCAAGAAGCCAACACCTTCGTCCAGAACTTCGCTAGTGTTCTCGCACACCAGAATTCTTCACTCGGAACGCCCGCTCAGACTGCAAACATCTTGCTCGCTGACAACTTCGTTGAGTACTCCAACTCAGTCCTCTCTCTTCAAGGACTTTCGGTAAGTAGTTCTTTCTCATTCCATGCCTTCTCCTTCCCATACTGACTTCCAATCCAGCTCAATGGTGACGGCAAGTCCGCGCACTCTAAGGCGGAGTGGATCAACGGAGTTGTGAACTTCGCTCCTCCTTACGGCGGAATCCAGACTCTCCAGGTGCTTGTTGCCTGCGACCAAGTGCTTTGGCAATGGAACTTCGCTAAGATCGGCTCCGGGAAATATCCCGTCAAGGGTTTCAATCTCGTGAGTTCTGAAAAGCTTCCTCATCATCCAGAGCCTCGAGTACTGATCTTAGTCCCATATGACAGTTCAAGTTGACTCGCACTGGTCCCTCCACCGGTATCATCCCGTTGCCAGGATTGCAAGTCTCGACGCTTTACCTCGAGTTCGATAGCATCGCCTGGGGTGCCGATGATGGCGAGGTCACCTGCACTGTCAACGGTCGGGGATAGATGGGGTCGACGTGGCGATATATTGCGTTGGGAAAAGAGCAACGGACTTCTGTCATTCTTTTGGGTTGATGAAACGAGACAAACGTGCTTCCTGCACTGATAGTTGCTAGTTACGCTCACTAATGGACATCAATGCGATCCTTCTGCCCGACGTGGGTAGATATGCCAATATTGGTCGGCGTACAGCCCCCATTTCCGCCGGTCCTGGAACTTGCTCAGGAATTTGTGTCTGTTGCGGATGTGAACGAGTTCGGAAGCTCTATTCTGCATCTCTTCGCGCTCACAGCGAGGTATATGAGCGACTCTAGCTGCTGGTGGACGATCTGGTCCGCGAACGGTAGGTTGACGAAGAAGAAGGAGAGAACGAGGGAATGAAGCGAAGAAAGGGGCTGGGATGGCTCGCATTCGTTCGCGTTCGGCTCGGACTTCTCGACGGCCAACGGCGGTCGCTCCCAGTTGCCTGTCCGCTCCCTTTCCCTCTACATGCACATCACATCCGTGTCGAATGTGCAGAAGAATTTTGATGCCTGGGCGTTGGTGTCGACGTGTGGAGGCGCAGCGCTGCGTTGCGACGACGCAGAACAAAGCCGCAGCTCGCACCGAATCCTGCACGCCCTGCACTCAGGCCGATCTTTTGCCATTAGCAGCATCCCGCCCGTGAATCCCCCTGCTCCTCCCCGAGCAAGACCTCAGGTTCTCGCTGTGCCTCTCTTCATGTCAGTAGAGTACGTTGCCTCAGGATCCAGCATTGGGACTCTTCTAAAACGTGGCAGCCTTCCTGTGCCTCCTTGCGTCATGCCGCAGAAGGCCTGCCTTGAGAAACATTATTAACCATACTACTGACTGCTTGCTCGTCCTAAGAGTTCCCACTTCACCACGCATGGGCTCGGCGAGCTCACAGCTCATCTTTGGCCGCAGCAATGGACAAGAAGGAATTCCTAACGACCAGGACTCCTGTGTCCCCGATTTCGCCGCTATCGGTTTCCGACAGTGGCTTGCCAACAAGACTGATCATTTGTGTGGATGGCACACGATATGACTCCCGGACCGAGACCAACCAGACAAATGTCTACCGGATGTACGCCAGCGTCCAGAGTGGGCCGTGTGCTGAGCTAGGATCGGGCGTCGAATACAACCAAGTCCCCAGATACTTTCCTGGGATCAGCGCTGCAGACGATATCTTTTCCAAGGACACCCTACAAGCCGCTTTGCCCGGCCAAGGATATCATCAGCAGATACAGAATGTGTACGAGGCGTGCTGCCAGCTTACGGGGGAGCGTGACGAGGTCGTCTTCTTTGGCTTCGCGCGAGGAGCCTACGTTGTACGGGCAGTGGCCGGGCTTTTGCATCACTTCGGAGCTCTCGCCTCAGCCGGAACCGCAGATTTCGAGAAGGACTATAAGAAAATCAGAAAACACTCGGATAGAGTCTCGCTTCGATCGCCAACCCTAACACGAGTCCGTACACCGCTCTCATTGCTATTTAATTCGATCGCTAACAATATCCAGGCTAGCACCGTCTCCTCATTGTCGAGCACTAGTACTGCGGACTCCCGAATACCGCCAAAGATACGTTTTCTTGGGGCATTCGACACCGTCAGGGCTGTTCACGACGACAGCGGCTTTGACATTACCTTCAACTCATCAATCGTACATCTCAGACAAGCTCTAGCCCTCCACGAAGACAAGAAAGCGCTTAGTCCGGAGTACATCTACCCCGAAGAATTCTACGGTCTCAGACTTCGAGACACAGGTCGCAGCGAATTACAAGCATGGTTCATAGGAACCCACCAGGACATGGGCGGCGCCTCTGCGAAAGCAGGACTCGGGTTGTATCCACTCCAATGGATGGTGCTAGAAGCCGCCGCATCTGGGGTCTGGTTCGATTTCGAAGGACGCCAGCATCGTGGTAACGTTGAACAGCCTCTCTCTGTGGTCTTTCCACGACAACAGAATGGCAAGGAAGCGAAGAAAGCATCTTTTACAGCCTCGAATGGTGTCGTCGCGACGATGCAGGATCTCCGCGTCGTGCATGAACTGCCAAGATACCAAGGATCGTACTCGGTGAGGCTCAACACCCGGCAAGGTTCCATCCGGGCGAAAAGATTGCGCTCACCGTTCGATGGCAATGGGTACTTGCGTGGGTTCTGCGATTACGCTCCTCAAGGGACAGTCATCCATCCTTCTGTATATCTCCTTCTTGACGAGCATATTAATGTCGTGTTGGATACGAAGGAGGCAAAACTCCAGCGCAACTTGGAGGATTGGAGGGAAAAGATGCTCGGAACCAAAGACGGCGTCGTTAATTTTGGCTTCTGGGGCGACGAGACTGCGGAGGACACTCCGGAGCCTGGAGCAATCCGAGTGCTCGTGTGCGGCAATACAGGGGTCGGGAAGTCAACTTTAATCAACAAGACATTCGGAGTCAACGTTACGCAAAGCTCCGATCGGGCACGAGGTATCCATGATGTCAGAGAGGAAATCACTTTCGAAGGCAGGCCGGACTTGATTGTGCACGATTCGGGAGGCTTTGAGGCCGGAGCCGACAGTGAGTTCCGTGCTATTGAGGAGTTTCTCAAGGCAAAATCTGAAGTTGTGGACGTGAGAGAGCGTCTGCACGTAATATGGTAGGATTCGAGATATGTTCTGGCAATGGTACTGGAGACTTGCTCACAACGACAGGTTTTGCATCGAAATCAACAGCTCAAGAACATTGCAGACGGCTACGGAGAAACTTTTCCAGGCAGTTTCGAAGTACGCGAAGGAAGTGCCCATAGTCGTGGTGGCAACGAAGAAAGATGATCTGCTCGACCTCGCATTCTCGAAACGCCGCAAAGAGCTCAAAAAGCTACGACAGCCTTTCGATGAAGACGCATGTGACCAGTATGCCGACGAGCAGCTGGCTAACCGGCTGGGACAAATCCGCGAAGAGATGACATCCGTGCCAGACGGAAGACTCGATGCACTTGTTGCTGTGAGCCAAGGTGAGCCCCCACAAGCCGTCTATATGATTCAACTTTTGGCTGAAACATAAACTCAGACGACGAAACTTCCATCGCCCAACTCAGTAAAACAACCTCGGATTGCTTCGATACTGACAAAGTGCGTCTGCTATACATCCGAGCCCAAGTAACGCGGATTGATCTGAAGGTTGACATGGCATTATGTGAAGTAATGCGTCGCTACCGGATTCTCGTGCGAAGAGCTACTAGCGTTTCCTTCGTAAGTCCCATATATAAAAAGCATTCGTCATTCATGAGACTGACGCTGACCGCTCTTCAGACGGTTGCGGGCCCGACGAGCCATCGAAAGGTTGCTGCGAACAAAGTCTGCAAGGCGATTCTCAACTGCTTTGGTCTACCGACTGTGTCGGCCGAAGGCGCAATTCATGCGCTGAAGCAGAATGTTTGGAATCATTTGGGCATTGACTTTTCCGTGGCTTTGGCTGAGTGCATGAATACGCTGGGATATATAGGGACTGGATTTGCGGGAGGGATTCCCGCTTGGATTGTTACTGGCGCTCTCAGTGTACCGTTGGTAAGTAAAAAGATTGTAAGGACAGCTGCAAGGTCATTACTCACCACGCCCTCACAGGTTGTTCCCTCCACCTGCCGCCTCTTTCTCCTCATGTCTTGCGACCTCATCCTCACCCTCGTCCGCTCCTTCAAAGAAGTCACCTTCCGCGAAAGTGGGCAGCCCGACGAGAAGGATGTCCAAGCCGCCGCAAGGATATATCGCATCCGGGGGTATTCTCAACACGTCCACCACGATATTCGGAAATTAGTTCCGAGACGGAACGTTTCTGCATGCTACATGTTCGACAAGATACAGTCCACCATTGAGGGCTTCACGATCGCCTACAAAGACAAACTCCTAGATGGCGTGGATCTGCCGCTGGATATTAGTAGGTCGAGGAAGGATGAGAGAGAGGACGAGGAGGATGAGATGAGGAGTCCGAGCTCGAGTGCGAGTTTCTTGAGTGAGTTGAGAGAGGCGAACCGGAAGGCGGTAGAGATGGAGGCTACTAGTGCGGTTTCGGAGTTGTCTGCTGGGAAGTATGTGGAGGCCATTGAGCTTGAGGGGGATCGGAGGGCGAGAGTTGAGTTGGCTGGCGAGGAAATGAAGAGGGTTGAGTTGGAGGCTCCGGGGTCTATGGGGAAGGTGCATGAGTTGCCTGGATGAGACTGGGCCGATTATCATCGTTGGTTCCCCGGACGACAAGCGACGCTACCAAATCCAAAGAGCTCAGCCGAAAGACGAGGGGGTGTTGCCGAAGGTTGAAGCAAGGGTACCGGAGCTCAGGATCCCATCGTTCTGGAGCGGTCTTCGATGCTGCTTCGTCGCAAGGACACTGGCATTGCTTGCAGAAGAGTGAGATGCATGGGAGAGAAGAAGAACAGGCGTGTGAATAATGCCCTGAAAGCAAAGGACTCGAGCCTCAAGGCCGGAACACCGACTGAGAGGATCGGAGAGATGTGAAGCGCAAGCATATAGAGAGTGACGAAGTTCTAGTAGGAGCATCGTCCTGAGAAGTTGTTCGATAGGCTCGAGACCCATCTCTTCGACCAACAAATATCATGGCAGCCAGGTTGCACTCGTTTTTTGCAAGTCGTAGTCGCTGAATCAAAGTAATTCCTTCCAGCGGGACGGAGGTGATAGGAGTTCCCGTCACCGTCACTCATCTCGGCCCGGCAATTCGTCTTCGCTTCAGGGCTCCTGTTCGCTTATCGACTTGTCTTCGCTCACAATATGACATGCTTCTCGTAGCTCATCCTTGCTTAACAAATAATCTTCGGTTATCGACCATTCCCCGGTATTGGCCATATATGCGACCATCGCGCGAGCTTTGTTGCCCATTTCAATTTCGTCTGTTCCGTTCAAGGCAGCATCATCTACCGGGGCATCGGTGTGCATGCTGAGTGAGAATGACCACCAATGACCTTGGCGTACGTCCCAACACACCTGTAAGGATTTGAAAGTCACTTTGAACCCAGTTGAACGCACCCGAATGCCGTCGAATAGCGGTCGCCACGACTCGAAGCCCATCTACCCAGATCTTATGTCTTCGTATTCGTCTTTGGCAATGTAGAGTTCTTCGAGGCCGGGCAGGTCCCGGATCCAGCGCCCAAAATGACGAAGCTGCACTTGTGAACAACACAGTTCAACTGTGTGTAAAGCAGGCAGTGCTGACTGATGTGCTCTCTTGAAAAGGGTACCAACGTATTTGAGTCTCAGATGCTGCAGCGAAGAAACGCACTTTGCAATGCTTGCGGGTATTCAGTCCAGAGGTGTATGAAGAGATCTCAAGCATTTGCAGCCTGCTCAGGTCCAGTCGATGCCATGAAACAAAATTACGCTGTAGATCGGTATCCAGAAGGGTACTGTTCTCGAAGCCGAACTCGAACTCGATGGGGCGGAGTGTAGCGCGCGCAACGCAGCCGATTGCTAAAGCGTAGATCTCGTCATTGTCAGGGAGTGATAGACGTCTTCCGTAAGAAGACTTGACATTAGAAAGTTCCACTCGAACTTGCTCGACCCCTCTTGAGCATCTTCAATGCGTCCACGAACAAATCTGCCAGGAATTCGAGCGACATGTCGCACTCATTTTGGTGTGTCAAGTAGCGACTTGTCACACCTTGGCTTGTCCCAAGCACATCTTGCCGCCTCCATTTCAACTTCCAAGCGACTGGCCCGCTCAGGAATGTACTTCAGCTCGACTGTGAGAGGCGTAAACTTGCTTTGCGAGCGTAGGGCTTTAATTCGCGTAATGCATCAAGATCGCGATCGCGGTTCGACGGCGTGGCACTTCTGGGACAGAACAGCACTTCTTGGAACGAAATTTGCATCGTGTGCCGTAGGTAGGCCAGCCGTGGGTGTACGAAGCGAAAGGTCTTGATAGCGTTGTGGCTACCAGCGCACTCGTCTACGATCATGCCCAGCAGCTCATCCGGTAGGCTTAAAATTGGCGGGTCGGGCATACCGTGCATGCCTTACCGTCATATTCTAGAGCCTGTATGTATTTCTTGAGCACCAGATTCTCCTGGTCCAAGAGATAGGCAAATTTGGGCGCTTCTTCGAGTCCAAGATCCGTCGGGCGGAATCTCATTTTTACCAACACGTGTAGAATGGCACTGTATGCAGTATCAATGGGCTGTCGGCCAGCAGCGGCTGCTTGATGGGTGCTGAAATTGCGGGTGACGAAGTTGTTGGTGAGGTTCAAGTTGCTGAGATCAAAGGATGTCGCCTCCATTGGCCTTTCCGAACTTGGGTCAACACAGACCAGTCGTGTGCGCTAGTCTACTAGTGTATCCCGAAAGTAGATGGATGAATACGAATTGCGAAGATGCGCGTACAAGAAACATTCACTATATTGATAGCACTGGAGGTGACCTGCAAGATCGTTATAGCGGATTAATCGTTATACCGAATTCGGTCGAGAGCCAGACGAGTATCTTTAAGCCTAAAGGTCAACCCCCTTCGAAATAGAAATCCCCTAAATTTATGTTCTCTAATCAAGAAACATCTTCAAAACACGTCTCTCTATAACCTACCTTTCCTCTCTCTATCAAATATTCCTAAAATCTCTAGCAAATTGGAAAACTGGTCGAACTGACTACCTGCCGAGGTTTAATCCACAAAACCTCGAGAAAGATATCGAAAACATCGTAGTTGTTGCAATTTAACAACCCTAAACAACCCAAACCCTAAATAGGAAGAGGGAAACACTCGGGGAAGGCCCGGTAATGCGCCCTCCCTACTGTTTTGCTATACCGGTCCTTACTAAAATTTCGGCTAGATCCTAACGATATCGCTATATCATTGGCCTGCACTGTAATTTCAAGGGAGGTAGCCGAACCTATCGTTACACTGATACATCGGTATCCGGAACGTCGCTATAGCGGATGTCTACTGTATTTTCGTATTACTCCCGCCAGCAAGCAACTTCATACCATTTAAACCACTTCCACCTCACCAGATACACCCCCCATGACCGCTGTCAATGGCGCCCTCCCGATAGACGCGCTGGACGCAGTCGATTACAACCCCATCGGCCACTTGAACCTCCTCTTCTCGCAACCCTCCGCGCTCACCTCAGTCGGCAATGTCTCAGCAGGCCTGCAAAGCTACCAAAATACCCTCGATACCGACATCTCCGCGCTTGTCACTGCGCAGACAACATCGGACTCAGATAGCGTGCGAAGGATACAAGATGCAAAGGCAGAGTTGGCGGACATGTTCGCTAAGATCGAGGGCGTACGGGAAAGAGCGCTGCAGACGGAACGCACAATCACAGAAATGACGGCAGATATCAAGAGGCTGGACAGCACAAAGAGGAACCTCACACTATCCATGACGGCGCTTAAGCGATTGCAGATGCTGACAACGGCGTATGAGCAGCTGAGAGGGCTCAGCCAGAGCAGACAGTACAGGGAATGCGCACATTTGCTGCAGGCTGTCATCCAGCTTATGGCGCACTTCAAGAGCTACAGGAGTATTGATCAGATTGCTGCGCTGAGTAGGAATGTAGCGGAGGTGCAGAGAGAGCTGCTGGAGCAGGTCTGTGAAGACTTCGAAGTCACTTTCGCCCGAAGCGAGATTCAGCAGAAGCGAGGCATGCTGAGCGAGGCCTGTCAAGTTATGGACTCGTTGGGTGATCACGCAAGAGCAAGATTGGTGACATGGTACTGTAACACGCAGCTGCGAGAGTACCGCCAGGTATTTCGGGGGAATGACGAGGCTGGATCTCTGGACAATATCTCTCGGCGGTACTCGTGGTTCAATCGAATGTTAAAGACTTACGATACGGAACATGGGATGTTGTTTCCACCCCACTGGAAGGTAAACGAGATGCTGGCCAACGCTTTCTGCGAGAACACACGCGATGACTACAAAGGTATCTTGCAGCGATCGATGCGGAGAGCAGATGGACAGCCACCAGATGTCAATCTACTCCTCTCGTGCTTGCAAGAGACACTGGATTTTGAGCACAGTCTAGAACGTCGCTTTCAATCGGGGGAGTCGAGATCGTCCATGGACACGATCAATTCTGCTGAGCAAACACGCCACGGCTTCAGTCAGGCAATCTCGGAAGCTTTTGAGCCGTATTTGAGCATATGGGTTGAGTCGCAGGACAAGCAGCTTGCTACGCTCATACCACGATATCGGCAACAGCCCATTCGCAACCCCGAAGAAGAGTTTCACTCTCAGCTGGTTATTCCATCTTCCACGGAGCTCTTCCACAGCTATCGAGTTACCCTTGCACAGTGTGCCAAACTATCTACTGGTATCAGGCTTCTGGAGTTGTCAAAGACTTTTGCGAAGTATCTGGATGCGTACGCCCAACAAGTGCTTTTCTACTTCCTGTCTGAGAAGACCGGTGGGCCTAGCGTGGAAGACGCTGTGATCATTCTAAACACGGCGGACTACTGCTATACGACGATCAACCAGCTGGAGGAGAAGATCAAATTCAGGATCGACGAGGAACTACGCGAAAAGGTGGATTTGCAGTCCCAGGCCGACACCTTCATGGGGGTGGCTTCCGCGGCCATACGTGGACTTGTGCATAAGACCGAGGCCGACTGTGAGCCAGCTTGGCGATCAATGCGTGCGGTACCATGGAGCAAGATGGACAGCGTTGGCGATCAGAGCGATTTCGTATCAACCTTGCTCCAGCGTGTGAAGGACCGAAGTCGGGATATCCTACGCTATTTGCACAAACCACAATACGCTCGAGCTTACTGCGATAACCTTGTGGACGCTCTGACGAACTCTTACATCACCAACATTGTCATTTGTCGACCAGTATCGGAGACGGGCGCTGAACAGATGCTGCTCGACTCGTATCCCTTCAAGAAAGGGCTGGCGGAACTTGCCACACTAAATGCGGAGCCTGGGACACCGTTGAATCCAACGTTTGTCAAAAGGGTCAATCAGAGCACCGGCAAGCTGGATTCACTGCTCAAGACACTGCAGGTCCGATCTTCACCTCCAGAAGGTCTCGTTCAGGCCTATCTAATCCACATCCGCGACCGATCAGAACCGAACTTCCGCAAGATCCTAGAACTCAAAGGTATTAGTAGGAGACAAGACCAGAGCCACCTCATCGAACTCTTCAACGCCCACAAAGCCAGTCCTGCCAACGAGAACCTACAAGTCAACAACCAGCTCATAGGCAATCTGCAGCTACTAGCACAGGCCCCAGCTGGCCCAGGCGCAGGTCTCGGCCTCGCAGGTCTCAAAGAAAGTGCAGCCTCACACTCTTCTCCCTCACTACCGGTCCGTTTCGATCCCACCAATTTTGGAACGGCGCTGATGAATGCTGCTCGTGACGCCGGCGATCGTTTCGCTTCTGGGACACCTAATTTGGGCATTCCAGGAAGAGACGGGGCTGTGAGCACGAGTATTACTAGTCGGACTACGTCGCCTCCGCTTCCGGGTACTGATGGCGAGAGGGATATCACACCGAGCTTTAATGAGAATTTGAAGAATTTGGGCAGGTTGTTTAAGCGGGATGGGTCGGCTCCGTTTGGGGCTTTTGGAAGGAGGGATGGGTAGAGACAGTCTTCTCCTACCAAGAGGGGGAGAGACAATGGTGGCAGTTGAGACATTCGAGTGGTAGGCATATGATATAAATTCGACATGTTCGGGGCGAACTATTTGTCAATTTTCACGAGGCGCTCTCATCAATATTTTGAAGCCAGGGTCCTCCACTGCTCGGGAATAAGCGAATAAGCGAAACCTTATTTGATAGAGGTGTGGAGCGAGTCCAGACGCGAACGTACCTCACATGCACCTCACGCTCACACACATCTTTATTTTCTAAAAATCTTGAAGCGGAAGACAACGACATTACACTTGACGCAGTGCGCACACACTTCTTGACCCCTCCCTCCGACTCGAGTCGACTCAACCGACATAGAAAGAGCTCGTCAACAGCGACTGCGCGACCGCCCTGTCCAAGTGAATGCGACAGCAACCAAGAGCGGAAAGCACGGGTTGTGCATGTGAAAGAGAGAGGAGCGAGACTGTGATAGGGGAGGATCGGTTGATCAAGAGATGAATGGGCGTCTCGGTATGTCACAAGCCTAGCACCTGCCAGCATGCGCCAGTGATCGTGCGTATGCCTTTGGCTGCACTTGCGTGCTGCTGCTTTCTGTCCTTCTGCAACTTAATCCACTGCACATTCATACACTACATCACTCCGCAATCAAGCGAGATGCCGCCTAAACGCAATCGCTATGTCGCACCTCCGCCAGGCTTCTTCGACTCAGACGAACCATCAACTGACAGCGGCAATGAGGAAGCAGGCCCCAACGCGCAACAGCTTCGGAACGGCAGCATGAACTCTTTCGGCGCACAACCAGGCTCGAGGCCTGGACAGCGACTTCACAACAGCAACAAGTCCGGACTCGGCAACGGTAATGCCGGTGCAGGATGGGCATTCGGTTCGCCCGCAAACAACACTTTTGGAGGACTCGGAGGTGCGCCTGGACTCGGTCAGCCACGACCAGGCCCGCAACTTTCGGGTTTCGCTCAAGTTATGGGTGGTGGAGGACAAGGTCCAATTGATTTGAGGTAAGTCTGACTATTCTTTCCATTCACTTGCGAGGCTGGTGGCGATGGCGGGCGGCGGCAGCAGGCAGGAGGTGGGGGCGAAAGCAAACGGCGGCCGCGGAATAATCTGGGTTCTGCATTGAGGCACGACAAACGAAATATGCATGCGAAAACGGAAGGCGCGCGCCCACAGCAACCCACCAGCGCGCCGAAAATCGACGGTTCGACGACTCCAAGAGTCATCAAGCTGCTACCAGTCGCTGCTCCGACTTTGCACCACCGCCATCGACAACTCGAGTAGCCTCGGCACAGTATTGCCAACAACATTCTATGGATCACGACATGGCCATGAGGGACCCACCCTGGACCAAGGCTGGAAAGCTCCAGGGCCGGCATGAAGCTGCTGCCGCTGCAGCTTGGGCCCTTCTGCACGTCGATGACGGATCTACAGACTCTGGAACTGGAGCCGGAGCTGGGGCCGGGGCCGGATTTAGCTATCGTGCGAGATCAACTCGCGCAAGAGATCTTGATGCTGATATCCATTCTCTCAGTGACTTCCCCTCGCTCTCAGGAGCTCCTGGCCGCGGCGCTCAAACGACCAGCAGCTGGAACAGCAACGTCATCCGCCAGCAGCCACCCATCCAGCAGCAGTCCGCCCAACAGCCGTCTACCGCTTCACAGCCGCAAGCCGTACACCAGCAGCAACCAGCCCAATCCACGCAGCGCGCTCCGTCCGCCACTCCGTCTCAGCTGTCGCTCGATCCGACAACCGAGCCGCTCGAGATGACGCGAGAAAACCTCCAGCAGGAGCTGGACCGCCTCCGAAGCGATCGCCGCGAGCAAGAGCGACAAGAACGACAGTACGCCGCCTCAAGAACCGGTGAGTTGCTCCAACCTACACAAAACTTCGCCGTCCATTGTCTAAGAGAGACTGATTGAGCTCACAGGTGACGACTTCCCACCGCTCAGCATGCAGCCGAATGGCGATCCACCGAGGCAGGCAAACGGCTTTGGTAGCGCCCTGACCTCCCCCGATGATGTGCAAGTACATACCAATGGCCAGCAGACTCAGCTGCCAATGCGCGGCGCTTCCTCTGTCTTCGCTCCCGGTCCCCAGAATCCTGTTGGAACGACTCAAGCTGGCGCTCAGACTCGCACCCAGCCGCACTCAGACGCCGATAAAGCCTTCACCCAGCCTCTCAATCAACCTACTAAGCCGTGGGCCGAGATGACTCCTGCAGAGAAATTTGGCATGGCAGGTCTCGTCAAGAGATTCGAGACTGTCAAGAACATAGAGTCGGGATCTCCCATCGACCCGACGCTGCCACCCCAAGAGAGAAACTTCGGCATCCTCATGGGCCAGGATTTGAGTGGCCTGGACATGGATCTCGACTCTAACGAGCCTCTCTACAAGAGCTTCCACCCATTTCCCGATTCCAGCAGCCGCGGCACGATCTTCGACGACCGGTCACGTCGCGTGATTCCAGACTTCTCCGTCCCCCCAGCGTACTACGTCAACAACGTCCCACCTATGGATAGTCGAATGACTGCCTTTAGTGACGGTCGGTACCAGTCTGAATGCGGATACTTCCACTTGTTCCCTGCTAACACTCCCTGCAGAAACCCTCTTCGCCATCTTCTTCCAGTCGACTGGTGACATCAAGCAGGAGTATGCCGCAGCTGAGCTCGCTCGTCGTGACTGGCGCTGGCACAAGGAGATGCGTCACTGGCTGCAGCAGGATACCCGCGAAACCAATGCGTCTACGTCGCTCACCATTATCGATCAGACCAACGGCATGCCGATCGGCATCGAGCCTACCCGACTGGCCGATGGTAAGACTGAGCAGGGCGTGTACATCTTCTTCGACCACATGAACTGGAACCGCGTCCGTCGCCAGTTCACTTTGCTCACTAACGACCTCGACAACCGCACCATCGATACTCAAACTCAAGCTCGCGAGGTGCCGCACAACACTGCTGCTGCTCAAGCCGCCATGGCGCAGCAGGTGAACAACACGAGCCAGACGGGCAACTATCCTGGCGTTGGTCGTCAGAACTCCATCGTTTCTGCCGGACCTGACCCTTAGGGAGAGACAGGTTACGGTGGCAATCGGCGGAGACGTGACGTCCCTACCTTGATGTCGGATCTGCGGTACAAGGACATTGACCGCTTGTGGAGATTCGGCAAGTAAAGCGCTCGCCGATCTACGAAGTTCCAAAGCATCGCGAGTGGGTGGCTTGCTCAACGATACGAGTGAGTGTACAGGATGAGCGATCTTAAGACATGGCATGATCATCAGAGCAGCAAGACGAACAACGACGACCGAGAACAGGAATGCTGAAGTTTTAGGAGGACGAAAGATGATGTGAAGGGAGGAAGCAAGACAGGCATTCAGGCATCACCGTGCTAGCGTAGGACGAACGACCGTAACCAGCCTTTACTGGCAGGGAAAAGAGGACCCGCAGCAATCGCACAACAACGAAAGGAGAGTTTGGAAAATACGAAAACAGAAAACGCGCTTTTGGAACCTACGTTTGTGTCGTTTCATTTTCATCTTTCTCAATGTCTCCATCGCAGTGGATCGCTAACACAGCCGTCTATGTTCATCTGATCATGCACCGCCAACTCCATTAACAACCATCGCCTCCACCGTCTCCAAATCACTACTCACCGTCGTCAAATTCTCGTATCCATCCTCTTTGACCACAATATCATCCTCAATCCTCACACCTCCCACCCTCCAATACCGCTCCAAAACCTCCTGATCTACAATCCCATCCCACTTCCCATCCTTCAACTCCTGCTCCATTGGAAACTTGCGGAAATAAATCCCAGGCTCGTTCGTTATGACTGCGCCGGCAGGTAAGGGGCCGCGTTTGCGCAGGTAGGTGAAGTAGGGGTTTGGGTCGGAGTAGTTGGGATGGCCGCCGGTGTCGTGGGTGTCCATTCCTAAGTAGTGGCCGAGACCGTGGGGAAAGAAGCGCGTTGTGATGTGGGAGGAGAGGATTTGGGGGAGGGAGAGGGACTTGGAGAGGATTCCGAGGGTTTGGAGCCCGAGGGCGGCGACTTTGTGGGCGTGCATGTGGATATCTTCCCAGAGAGCGCCTGCACGTATCATGGACATGCATTCGGATTGCATTTGTAGCACGAGCGTGTAGATTTCGCGGGACTCGGGGGTGAAGCGGCCGGAGGGGGTAATGGGGAAGGTACGGGTTATGTCGGAGCAGTAGCAGTTATATTCGGCGCCTGCGTCGAGGAGAATGTTGTCCTTGTGGTCGAGGGGTTGGTCGTTGTGGACGTAGTGGAGGGTGGAGCCTGCCGTTCCGGCGGCGCAGATGCAGCCGTAGGCTTGTTCTTTGCAGCCGTTGGCGTGGCAGTGCATGACGAAGAGAGCATTGAGTTCGCGCTCGTTGGAGGCGCGGCGGGCGGAGGCGAGGACTTGTTCATGGGCGTAGGAGGAGATGATGTTGGCGTGGCGGATCATGGCGATCTCATAGTCGTCCTTGACGACCCGACACTCTTCCACAGCCTTCCTCGCCCACTCGTAATCGATCCGTGGTTCGCAAGCTTTCACCTCCTCACCCTCAAAGACCCCAAGATCCGCGCGGTCCTTGATAACAAAAGCATACGTCTCCCGCTTCTCCAAAATCCTCGCAAGCGATTTCCCAGATTTCAGCTCATCGGTAGTAAGAACCTCATCCACATCAAACTTCTCCAAAGCCTCCTCCGGCAGCAGCGGCATACCAGCCCACATCACGACCTCCGGATCCACTGGCGGAATCCATAAAATCGACTTGTCCGCAGCGATGTCATAGGCGAAAAAGCAATCTGGGAGGTCGCAGCCTGTGAGGTAGAAGAAGTGTCGTCGTTGGCGGTGGGGTGCTTCTTTGTCGTCGTCCTGGATAGAGTCAGTATAAGAGCTCAGGGTGTTTGTAAAGTGGTTGGATATGGTACTTCTACGATTTTGGTACTCTGTCCTTCGAGATAGATAACGCCACTCGCAGGACCTCCATTGTCGGCGATCCAGCGGGCGACTCGCCGGGCATGGGTCTTTGCTGGATATTTGCCTGAGGGTGGTTTCGGCAGGTCTGGGTTGGCGATGGGTTTGGGAGACATGATGTTCTTGGTCATTCTGTCCAATCGCTTATGAGATGTTCTTGTTCGTGGCAACTGCAAGCTGGGACTGGGAAGGAATGAAGTCGAGAAGTGGAGCAGGAGCTTACTGCCAAGCCCGTCTGTAAGCGGGGATGAATAGGAAGGAATAAAGATATAGCACGCGACAGGAGAAGTAGATGTATGTACAGCTCTTTACAGTATTTGATATAATACAGCTCAGTAAACTCTTGGAGGGCCTCTGTTCTGGCTTCGTGCCAGCTCTCGAATCCTCGACATCCCTTCCCAGGTATCCTTCTCATTGAGCGGGCCCTGTCTTGACTGCGTCCCAAGCTCGGCATCGAATCCACGGGTGGCAGATCGTGGAGCGCCAGAGCCGGCAGATCGAGTGTTGAAGCCATAGTTGGCATTACCAGCAGTGCCTGCGGGAGGCGTGTATGGATCCTGCATCGAAGCTCTTCTCGTCCGGTGAATTGGCTCGACGTCGTTCGTAGCGACTGCAATGGCTTCCTTGTCGCCTCGGGAAATGTTGAGCCGTATCCTTCCCTCTTCGTCAATACTAGCAGTCTCGGGATGCACCCAGGTTTTGTTTCCGCCTGCGAGATCAGGCTCAAGTGCGGTCACCATACGATCCGTCTCCTTGTACACATCCCGGATGTTATCTTCGTCGGGGAGGGCTTTGGACCTGTCATTCTGGAATGAGGCGCCCACTGGGTCGGACGTCACGATACCACCGACACCAAGCTTGGCCTGATGTTCTGTTCCTTGAGGGTTCGTACGTGGTCTCACAACTCGTGCGAGGACTGGAGACTTGTGCGCCTGCGGTCCCCATAGTGGATGGTTCTCGAGAAAGGCGTGAGTTCGGATGTGCGAAAGGCCTGCTGCAGGATGTGTAGAGGGTGGCCCAGTCGCTGCCGGTACGAAACTTGCCAGTGAGTTGCGGAACGCATCGCTCCTGGCCCCAGACAGGTCTTGCGATCCGCTTTGGAGCCCCGGGAGGTCGAGGAAGTCACAAATCGCAGAGGTCAGCTCAGAGCTAAGATGCTGAACGGCATGATCATCACGCATTCTCTTCTCCTCCAATTCGAAGTTATCCATGACTTCCTTCTGCAGCTGCACTTTCCGCAATTCCGAGACAGAGCCGCCGTCACCGCCCTCTCGAAGCGCCTTCTGCACTTCTTGTATTCTCCTCTTCAACATCCGCTCTACCAGAAACTTACGAAACGCGGTCTTCCGCTTGGCAATCTTCTGCATAAGCCAAATCTCAAATTCGCCCTCTTGCATACCAGGAAGCCAAGGCCCATCATACTTCCATCGCTTCGCTGGCTTTGGCGCCTGCATCACGCTGGAGTTGTACCGCGAAGCCTGCGTTTCGGTAGGCTGGATAAAGTGTAGATCGGGATCGGTATTGTCCAAGTTCTCGTCGTAGACGCTCTGAGTAGACTTCTTGCTGTTGGTAAAGGTGGTCCTCTGCTCATTGGTCATCAACGGCACCCCCATCTGCTGCCATTTGGCGACAGTGAGCGAGTGATCCGCCGCGCTGCCAAAATCGGTAATGTGGGCAGCATTGTCGTGCTGGCGAACTTTGATATGCGGCGTTGAAGATTTTCGAGTGATTTTCGTTGGGAGAGGACGCTTGAGGCCCCAATCGCCGCGAAAATGAGAGCCCGGAGGCGTGGCGATGACCTGGTGGGTTGGGTAGGGGAGGGTAGCGCTGTCAGAGGCTCGATAGATGCCGGTCGAGGTCGCCATCTCGAGCGGTGGTTGCGGTAGGGGTCGTGGGAGCGAGAACAGGCGCGACGACTGCAGCAGCCGCGACGTGGGCGAGTGCATCGACTTGGACATGGCTGCGGCGCACACAGGCCAATGCCGCTAGCCTTGCGCGAGCCGTGAGTGAATAGATCAAAATGTGTGGAAGTGATGGATTCCAGAAAGTCGAAGCTTGAGGCGCGGCCAATTCGACGGGAGTCCTCTCTGTGCTTCCGCTGCCTCCAAACTCTCCGCTCCGACTTTAATACACCCTCCTCGGCACGACAAACACGCCGCATGTGCATTGCTCGAAAAGATCTCTGACAAATGCTATTCGTCAGTTCTTATATATAGTGTCGGATATCTTGTAGTCCCGCAACCATAGCAACGATATCATCGACCACATGGCCAACAACTCCCTTCCGCCCAAAGGTCCATCGAGCGACGGCTATCAACCAGCAGACTGGTTGTGAGAAACTCGCAAGAAAGGCGCTTTCACGATCAACACCACCGTCTTCAACGTCCTCAGACTAGCAGATCTGCCACTACAACGATGGATCCTCAAGTCC
The DNA here is from genome assembly GCA_002785995.1 of Mycosphaerelloides madeirae. Classification (NCBI taxonomy): domain Eukaryota; kingdom Fungi; phylum Ascomycota; class Dothideomycetes; order Mycosphaerellales; family Mycosphaerellaceae; genus Mycosphaerelloides; species Mycosphaerelloides madeirae. The sequence continues at coordinate 36,658 of NHNV01000076.1, read as the reverse complement.
GGGATCGCAAGCACTCTTCTGCTTCGAATTGGAGTCACGGTAGCACCGCGTGCCACAACAACGATTGCTCTCGGCCTCAGTCTTTGCCACACCATAGTTCTTGGATTCGCCGTCGGTAGCAGTCTGAAGTAGATTTACTGGAAGACGTTCATTGGAGACTCCATCATCACCTTACCTTTCACTTTCGGCATCGCCGGGTACAACACCGTTCTCAATGCATCGAACATCGTACTTGCTGTGTGGGTACTCACGTCGCAACAGCCTAGCGACCGGTCAAGTCTCACGGCAGCCCTCATCTCAGCTTCATGGGCGCTCAAGGCCGGCCTCGCCTTATACTCAGTCGGTCTGTTCACCGAGTGGTGGTGTGAGACCCAGCGGAAAGCATTCAAGCAAGACCCCAGAAACAAAGGCAAGCCATGTTCTGGCGGTCTGTTCGGCATGGCTAGGAACATCAATTATGGTGGCTATACGCTTTGGAGGATCGGTTACAGCTTGATCTGTGGCGGCTGAATTGCAGGTGCGGTGTCTTGCACTTGATTTGCGTCCGATTTCTGTGCTAGAGCTGTCCCGAGTATGTATGCGTATTGTGAGAAGCGGTATGGCCAGCAGTGGGAGGAGTTTAAACAGAAGGTGCCGTATAAATTGCTGCCGTGGATCTACTGAAACGTCCGAACGAATATCAGGGGTCTCAAGGGTCTGATATATACGAAGTGTTTCTGCATCGCATAGAGTCGAAAGACATACATTACGACAAGTTTCGACATTGACTAGATCAATGGTCAGCTCGCATTGAACATTCACACCGTCACAAACCCATAAGAACAGCCTGATCTCTCCGATCGAACCACCTTGTCAGCCTTCCTCTGAGCGCATTCACATATCATCCTCTCGTCATAGACGCGGATAGGCACATGTACGTGTACAGTCGTCCTTCCTTCTCGTTGTCTGGACCCCTCACGCACGTATCAGGCCCTGCATGCGTTCCCCGCTGTGGAACCTGCAGGAGGATTGGGTTTCGAGATGCAAGGAGCTCAAAGGGGCCAGAACTTAAGACGTGGCTGGGCCGCGAGTCCGGGCGCCCTCTTGATGTGTGCAGGTCTAAAGTCGTCACTGGTGGGGTGAGAGTTTGGTAATGGAATTCTTCATTGAGAAACGAGACTGTTCTTGATGGATGTTGATGGAGTGGAAGGAGCAAAAGAAAGAGACGACCGAAAGAAAGAAAGAAGCAGGCTCGGCAAGAGCTCACCGAACAGCGCCTCCTCTCTGCAAATAGCTCCTGGACATGCGCCGTACAAGATCCACCTCAATCAATGCGAGACTTGGACCACACCATCCGAAACAGCTCTGGACCAATACTACTGTTACTCTGCCTTCGCGCCGAGTTCATAACTACTGCCACTCTGCTGCCGCCCTTCCCTGGTCATGAGGACCCGCTGCACCGCCTAAGTCCTGTTTTCACCACACACCTTCATATACATGACTGCCACGCTGCCCCATATGCCCGCCCACATCCACTCGCGACGATACGACGACGCCGGCTGAACGATCGAAGGTAGCGTTTTGGTGTCTGTTTGGAATGGGCGAGACTGCAAGAGTTGTGTGAATGTGATTGAGCGATTTGTATCCACTCCATCCTCCTACCTCTTACCCCACCTTCGCGAGCGAGGCATGGAAGATGGCTCGTCCCACACTGCTGTTGTCGAAGCAACAACAAAATCAATATTATCCAACTCACCACCACCGCCTCCCGACCCCAACGTAAACGATGCCGCCGCCGCCGTACCCTTGAACCCCACCCTCGTGCCCAAATCCGACACGGCCCTCCAGCTCGACAGCGAAATATGGGACATCAACTGCATCTCCGCCCTCGGCGCGGTCCGCATGTTCATGGAGACACTGGAGAAGCTCGCCGAAGCCACCGGCGACGTCCCTCCTACACCCCCCGTCTCTAGACCCTCCACCCCCAAGCGCTTCGGATCAGAAGAAAGACGCACGCGCCGCCTCTCCTCGACCCCGCGCACGGCGATAGGAGCAGCAGACATCCCCAACATACCCCACATAGGCAGCCCTGAAGCGCAGCCCACCGAGCCGATCACCGTCGATGTAGGCGCGCGCGCAGAAGAGATAACGCTGCAACACGCCGCCATAGCCCGTCGCTTCTTCTCCAAAGTCGCGCCGCCCTTCACCTTGACCGAATACCTCACGCGGATCCACCACTACTGCCCGCACTCGCCAGGCGTGTACCTCGCCGCAGCCGCGTACATCCACATCCTCTGCGTCTCTGACCTCATGGTTCCAGCGACGAGTCGAACGATCCACCGGCTCGCGCTCGCGGCGATAAGAGTTGCTGCGAAGACGCTGGAGGATAATAAGTGGGCGCAAGAGCGGGTTGCGAAAGTGGGAGGGGTGAGCAATAACCAGCTGATGAACTTGGAGTTGACATTGTGTTATCTCTTGGATTTTGATCTTTTCGTGGATGAGAAGATCATGGCAAGGAGGACTTTCTTGTTACAGCAGGCTGCGAGGAACGGGATTGGGGCGAGAGGGAGGTTGAATGATCAGTTCAAGTTGAAGCTGCCGTTGAGGAAGAAAGGGACGAAATGATATTGCATGATTGGGTAGGATACCGGAGTTACGCGGTGTGTGTTGAAGTATACGCAGGATACCCACTTCGGCTTGGTTTGGTCGTGCTTTTGATGAGGAGAGGTAAAAAGTCCGAGGATGTCACCTACCAGAAGCAAATTCTAATGTCTGTTCACATCGCAGTTGACGCGACGATGAAGAACGTGTGAGTCGTCATCCAGATACGCAAGCAATGTTCACTGTTGCCTTAATTGGTCAGAATTGGCATATCTGCCTGGGGCGGCCTCTCGTTGTAGCTTACGCGATGCATTGTAATGCCAGCTGAAGGTGAGTATACAAGAGGGCCATCGCTCCGGGCGTCACCAAAATTTCCTGTTGTCGGACAGTGTTGGTGGCTTGTCGTGTGACCGAGGAGTTCGTTCCGTCCTGGTTTGACGCTCTGCTACCGAGATGTTCCGTTTCTGAGGGGAGGCTGTGGGCGGCCTTTTGGAAAGCGAACGACCAGAGTCCGAGGGACGTGAGAGCTCCTCGATCCGGGTTGTCTTTCGTCTTTTGAGGCTGGATTTGGACTTCGTCCACTTCCAAGACTTCCCAAGGCGACAGCCCTTCGATTCCAGCGTGCGGGAGGATTGCTGCTGCCGACCTCATCTGTGGCGTCAGGCATATAATTCTCCTTGTTTCCATGGGACACGGTGCCTAAGGATCACTAAGGTGTGCATCAGCCGCAAAAACGGGTGCAGGCTGTGGCCGTGCAAGAAGGGTGTGCAGCTTCTCCTCAGCTGAGCGAGTGGTCTGTCTTGGGAAGCGAAGGAATAGGACCTGCAGACCCAAGTTCAGCCCCCCGTGGCTGGAGAGGAGAGAGAGGTGTGACGGATTGTTTTGGAGGCCAACAAGTCCGTGCACGCTTCGTCACGGTAGAGGGAATTGTTTTGCCTAGGGAGTACGAGATTGAAGGGCGTGACCGGAATTCGGTGTTGGTGAGTGTGAGGCTTTGGATTATGAGATGGTGACGAAGACGAGCGGAAGACAGCGCGACTGAAACAGACAACTTAGCATCGCGAAGAATTGGGAGTTTGATGATTGGATGTTTGCGGGAAGGTGCTGATAGTCGAAGGAAAGCGATTCGTCTTCTTCGCGAGGCTGCCTTGGGGGATGGTCTGTGCTGCGAAGGCGAGGCGGAGCTTTACTTCGCCTTTTGCGTCTCTGACTGCTTGCTAATTCCCTGACCACCACCACCACCCTCGCTATACGACCGTACGCAAGCAAGATGAGGCTGAAAAGCCGGACCTGCTTGCAAATCTTTGCACAGGGTGTACCGCAGGAAGCGTTCCTGCACCTGACGAGCACGGCAAACACTCCAGTCCGATCCGCGAGACTGGGCGACGACGCGTTCCAACACGGCAGGTGGTCCTCTCGAAAGAGGGCGCCTTACCCCGAAGCCACATTGGAGTCTTCCCCCTCCGAACGGGTGTCTCGCATGCGAGGTGCCGGTAGTAGGAGGTGGTCGACATGATTGTTCTGCTCGGATGCCACTCTATTCTCGCGTGGCAGATGTTTGCACGAGCGCGAAGGATCGGGAGCCGGTCTCGGGCAGTGCACGCGAGCACGCCCGTTGTGCCTGTTCTCTCACACTGACGCCGCCAGCAGATCTATTGTAGCCCGCCTGATCCTTCTTCCTTATGGAAATAGAGAGGACAGGCTGCTTGTCTGTGCTCCTTTTGGACATGCTCCACGGTTGACGGGTTGTGAATCCTCTTGTCATCGAACTGCTAAGACTACATATTCCCCTGCTGATGTTCTCCCTGCATGACATTCTGCATACCATATTCTTGTTCTTTGATCGTCCAAAGGAAATACAAGCTACGCCCTCCGACACCTGCCCGCAATTGCTGGCGATAAACCTGGGGCCTCTCTTCTTAAACACCAAGGCCTGGCCTACGCCGCATTGCTCACCACACTACTACTCCTTACAGGGCCGACCTCCGATTTTCGTTGTCTGCGCCGGTCATTGAAAAAATTGTAAAGAAGACCCATCATTTTCCGAGAAAGAAACTAAGCGCTTTCACTCACTACACGTCGACCACCAGTCAAGAATCATTGGACAGCAGCTCCCGCTTTTAACATTCACCCGCCACTCAACGCCAAGGCAACCGATCCAGGTCACGTTACCTCCTGCAGGCATCTATCTCCTCTCCTCAGAGGGTCTAGTCGGATACCCTCCCTCCAACCTTCCCAAGCCCGCTACTCAACGGCCGACAATGTGCGTTGTCGAAGTCAAGACATACTCCCATGCCGATGGACGTCGGAACACGATTGAAACAGCCCGTCCATGCCACAATGCCGTTGGCAACACCCTTTGTCCTTACGTCAAGAAGCGGAACATCGACGCCCGGATTGTCGAGGCGAGGCCTACTTCCAGGGGAGGCTCAGGGTCACAGTCGGACGACATGATAGTCGTTGGCAGGGATGGCAGAGAACGCCGCTACCGTGCTCTGACAAGACAGACAAGCCACCGAGCATCGACTTCCACTCGCGACTCTAGACGTCAGACCCAATCACCAGTCGACAGCGTCGTGTCTCCCATGTCACCTCTCCCTCGAACCTATCGAACAGCCGAGTTCAGACCATCAAGTGCAACGGCCTCCCCTACTCTATCGACACCTCTTCCGTCAGCACGCTATCCTGGTCCATCTGGTGCCTTCTCACCAACCCCAGCGCCTCCAGATCCATACAGAATCGTCACTCCCGACCGTACAGCGCCCTATGAACGCCCTCCGTCTCTTGAAGACTTGAGACCCCAGGCTGACGAAAGGCCTTCTGGTACCCGACTCCAATCTTTTGCATCCGAGTTGGGTGGGCCATTGAGGCGCCCGTCTTCTCAAACTCGAAGGCCCACCCGTGTGACTGTCGATGTCGGGGCAGAGTCCTCAGTCGTATCTTCCTCCAACACGTCACGTTACTCGGGCCTTCGTTCTCCGCCAGATCTTAGGCACTCACTCAATGACTCTGCCAACGATGTGCGCACCTCATACGCAGACTCACTTCGTGCCGATGAAGACCTAGCACGGCTTCTGCAGGCTGAGGAGGCCCGCCAAGCTGAAATCGAGATGGAGAGAATCAACGCTTCGAATCGCAGGCGAAGAGACTCATTCGCACTCGCGGAAGACGATGCGCGGCGAGCCCGTCTTGACGAAGCTGAGCGACGGGAGCGCAACCGACTGTCTCGTCGAGCTGAGGAAGATGCTAAGCAACGAGCAGCGGAAACTCAGCGTTCCCGCGAAGCATCTCGAGAGCGACGAGATCGCATCTTGCAGCAAACACGAGACGCGCTAGAGGGTGGACCGAGTGTCGAAACTCGCGAGCGGCAAAGGGAGCTCGACAGGAGAGTAGAAGCCGACCTTAAGCAAATGGCGCGGGAGAGGGAGATTACAGCAGTTCGGCAGCGCGACTCTGTCGAAGAACATCAACAGGAACGCTCAGGTCCACCCACTACCAGAAACGCTTATACGTATGGAAGCCTCTCGCCGACCTCGCCGACCCGATCGCCAACGGGCTCTTCAAGGCAGCCACGAAATGTGGTCCACAACTACTCGTCAAGACGACGCAACAGCACGCTTCTTGAACGAGGCGATGCCGTGATTGAACGCGAAAGGAGGCGAGTGGCAGGCGAGATGGTGGACGGCATGGTTGGAATGTCACTGGAGGCAGCTTATGACGAGGACGCCGTTATGGATACTGATGCGCGATACTCTGCCAGTCAACGTGCGAGGCGTGAGCGGCGAGAGAGACAACAGCAGCACCAGCAGCAACAGCGACGGCTTGAGGATCAGGGTTTCTTCTGAGTACGGCAGATAGGGCGCACAGGGCGCTGGCGTTGAGGTAGAGGTTGTGTTTGCCTAGAGTGTTGCGAGCGCCATTGTGAGAAAATGAAAAGGGGTTGACCGTTCGATGGTATCTTACTACCAATACTTCATTGTCGACGAGATATGTTGTTCTTTTCATTTCTGCGGAAGCGTTGCGCTACTTTTGGCAACGTCGGTTCCTTTCGGTTTCCCAGCCATCTGTCTCTCACTCTCACAACCTTGCTTCGCATTCGCCCTTCTAAGAACGCTTGATCTGGATATTACTCAAATTTTAAGTGGACATGCACCTCTGTATCCAAGGCAACCAGGCAGAGCTGCCGGGGCGTAGGGTGGCCTATCTCATGCCGATAGCGGAGGCATGGCCAAACCACAACGTTGCCTTCCCTCACAGGGCATCTCGTCGAGGCAGAATGAGTTATTCTCACACATACTACGAGAAGACATCCAGCTTCAGCTCTGAAGCTCGAGCCTCTTGCTCTCTCGTCACTCTAATCCAAGATGACGACCCAACCATACCGACTCACAGCGACGGAAGCCCGCAAAGCTTTCGATACCGGCGATCTTACTGTTGAAGCTTACGCCACATCGCTGCTCAAGCGGATCGAAGAGCGAGACGATGCAGTGAAAGCGTGGGCGTATCTCGATCCCGAGCAGGTGTTAGAGCAGGCGAGGGCTCTTGATGCGGTTCCTAAGAGTGAGCGTGGGCTGCTTCATGGCGTTGCTGTTGCTGTGAAGGATGTTATTTATACCAAGCGTGGGTTATCGTTGTGTCTATGGTTGATTGTTGCGAGTGGCTGACACCCGTTGTTGCAGACATGCCGACACAGTTCAATTCGACAATTTATGAGAATGATCAGCCGGAAGTCGATGCCGCGAGTGTCATCATGCTTCGCCAGGCGGGGGCTCTGATTTTGGGGAAGACGACAACTACAGAGTTTGCAGCCGTTCTGAAAGGCTCAAAGACTTCGAACGCCCATGATCCAACACGTACACCAGGTGGCTCCAGTTCCGGATCTGGTGCAGCTGTAGGTGACTTCCAGGCTCCTCTAGCTCTCGGCACTCAAACCGGAGGATCCATCATACGCCCAGCGAGTTTCAATGGTGTCTTCGCTCTCAAACCTACCTGGAATGCCATCTCTCGAGAAGGCCAAAAGATCTACAGTCTCCTCTTTGACACCCTTGGCTTCTACGCACGCTCAATAGAAGATCTCGAGCTCCTCGGCCAGGTATTTGGCTTGAAAGACGACGAGATTCCCAGACCCCTATCATCAAGAGTCAAAGGCCTCAAATTCGCTTTTCTAAAAACTATGGTTTGGGAGCACGCCGGACCCGGCACCATCAAAGCCTTCAACGCTGGCAAAGTCCTCCTCGCTTCCGCCGGCGCCCAAATTGAAGAAATTGAGTTCCCAGTCTCTTTTGCCAAACTCCCCGACTGGCACACTTGCATCCTCTACTCCGAAGGCCGCGTCGCCTTCCGTCCGGACTACCTTCGCCATAAAGGCAAGATGTCGCCGTTTCTGAACGATCACGTCGAGGGCAAACATGGGTATACGCATAAGGACCTGCTGGAAGCGTGGGACGGGATGGCGGCGTTGAGACCTCAGTGGGATGCCATTGCGGATGGGTATGCGGCGATCGTGGTACCTAGTGTACCTGATGAAGCTCCAGTTGGGTTGGAGAGTACAGGGAGTGCGGTTTTCAATTCGATGTGGACGGGGTTGCATGTGCCGGTGGTGAATGTGCCAGGTTTTAAGGGGGAGAACGGGATGCCGGTTGGGCTCAGTTTGGTTGCGGCAAGGTATAAGGATCAGGCGTTACTGAATGTTGCACGGGAGGTGGCGACGGCGTGGGTGAAGGAAGACTGATGTAGAGACTGGACGTTCTTGCAGTTTTTGTGCAGGTCATCTCCAAAAACGGCTGGCGTTTGACGTGAGGAGAAACTCCTCTTTTCAACTGAACTTCCATCGAAGTTCAGCCTTTTCATTAAACTTCCATCAACGTAGCATCCAAGATGTTACCGCATACCCCTTGAAGGCGTGCTCGGAAGCACACGTCCGCCACATTGCAGATGATCGTCCTGCGCGAAGCTGAGACCCGCCGCATGACTTTCCAGACGAATTTACGACTGAACGATGTCCGACACAGCATATAATCCCAAGCTTCAGGTCGGATTACCTTGAGTCTAGTCATTGCTGCGGTCTATCATTGCACAAACATCCGCTCAAAAATCATATGCGGACCTGGTCCCGAGTGCTTCCCCTTGGTCGATATCTGGGATTCCGACGACCAGTTTATGCATTACTACTTACTTGGCATTTACTCTCCAGGAACGTAGCCAGACATATTGCTCAGCACGAAGTACGCCCACTATGTCTTTACATTGCAGAACATCCGATTGGCTTGCGGAGTCTATGGAGGGTACCTACCCGTACGACGCATTCACGACATCCCGGCTCAGGTGCACAGCCTCGTGTATAATGCGATGTCGTCAAATAATACGAGTGTGCCATTGAGAGCTTGGGACAATCAGGAGAACGTATAAGTCTGAATATCCGGCACCACTCGATGGCAATGGGCAACTCACATTGTTTCATCGCTTTAGATTTTTGAATATGTACGCGGGATTGTCCACTCTAGTATCTTTGTTCACGCTGGTGGTTGCGTATACACAGGAGAGCTACACCGAGGATATCTACGCCGACTGGAATCCACCAGGACCCAATGATGGTACGTATGTCGAACAAACGCTCTCTCGTGCTTTAGGCTAATCGTTTCCCAGCTCGAGGACATTGTCCCATGGCTGCACAGCGTGTCAATCATGGTTTCAGTGCGTAAAATCATTGGACACTCCCGATCACCCATTGAGGGCCTAGTATAGTGCCTAGAAACGGCCTCAACTTCACCCGCGATATGTCAGTCAAGGCAATGGGGGATGCGTTGAACTCCAACCCGGTCTTCGCCGAGATCGTCTGGTCACAGGGCCTTCGTGCGTTTTCTCCCAATGCTACTTCATGGGATCTGTAAGCTTCCCTTGCTCAGCGACCTGCTTTGAAGTTGACGTGGCCATGCAGCAGGAAGAAAGAGTCGCCGACATTTGGGCGATAGGAACATGCTCAGTGTACAAAACATACTAGAAAAGGATGCTAGCTTGAGGTATACTTCCCATTACATCAAGACGATCGACATGTGTCTTTTCCACTGACAGGTTGTCTCAGCCGTGTGGATACCTACATTGGCGATCAACGCCTTTTCAACCAGGCCATCTTTGACGAGACAATGTCGTGGTGGACCGCCGACATCGTCGACCTATGTATGTTTGCCAACGGCAGACTTGCTCGCCAGCTCGCCTCTCGACGAGACAATCCAGCATACCACTTCCCTCAATTAGCTGACGGGTTCAGTACTGGTGAGGTTTCTTTCCTCGTCCTCGTTCTTGGAGACCGTGCGAATATCACGGCGCCGAAGAACCTGGTCAAGTTCTGGTTCGAGAAAGAACGCCTCCAAACCCATCTTGGATGGAAACCTGCTCTCACTCTGCCTGATAAACAGGAGAAGATTATGATGGCGATGAGAGAGGCCCTCACATTGATGACTTGAAACACGAAAGGCGTCAGTACAAGGGCTGTCTCCAGAGATCGGCAGTCATATTAAGTTGGTGGCTTTGCGTCCACGAGACTGACGTGCAGGAGATGAAACCATGTCGATGCGTTGTCTATCGGCATTCGTCAAACGGATCTCGGCGTCAACCAGAGACATTACGCAATACCTTCGGAGAAGCATTCATTCGTCGACCACCGGCTTTGGTGGTAACGGCTGGTTATACTTGCTCCTTTCAGTACTGATATTATCTTGCTCAAGCAATCTTATTCTTGTCCTGTCTCGGATTGATTTCCTTCTGTGGACAGGCCTTTTACGATCCCATCGTTCCTCTGGAACCTCGTCCATATCGCCTGATCGAGGGCTGATCCCAAGGATTCCTGCAGCAGAACAAAACACTCCGATATCCCTCAACGGGACCATCAACAGAGATAAGCACATACCACGTCACCCATCTAACCTTCATATCGTGCTCAACGCGGCCCAAGTCTTCCAGCATCTACCTGTGAAGACGAGCAAATTGCAATTCGATCTCCCGTGCGGAGACCGATAACCAGCTTTGAGCGACAAGGATACCTCGACTTCGTATTCAATCTAACGTCGTCATCTTATCGAGCTGAAAGGAACGCCTGCTCGCTGATCGATTTAATAGAAGGCGTTTGATAGCTGCCACTCTGCGTTGCTGCAGCCTCGTCAGAACCTACCACTGACTCGCCTGAGACAGACAGCTCTCCTTCTCCTTCTCCTTCCTCCCGCCCGCCTTGCCTCTTCGCTATAATGTCCAGAGCACAAGCAGCCGCCATTGCCCCCGCGCCCATCCCCAACGACGTCTTCGACAGTCCTAAGTCGAAACGTCGAGACTCCATGCACGAGCCCGAGAATGAAAGTCCCCGAGGACGCAACAAGTACAGTCTCGCACGAGCGCCTTCTTCTCGCTCTGGATCTTCGTACTCACGCCATGATTCTCCGGATGGAAGACGTCGACACCGTCGGCCTCGACGTCGTTCGTATGCTTCGAGTTACTCCCGGTCGCCTTCGCCATCGCATCGGAGATCGCGGGATGTGGGGAGGGATGCTTACGATGAGAAGCCGTGGTTCAAGAAGAAGTCTGTTTGGGCGACGATAGCGAGTTTGGCGAGTGTGGCGAGTGTTGCTGCTGTACGTGAAACCATACCCGACCTCCCATCCCTTTTACTCACCACAGAACAGGTCTCAATGTCCACCCAAGCAACCCGTCAATCCGCCCAAGCCACCAAGCAATCCGCTCAAGCAACCATGAAGTCCGCCGAAGCCACCAAATCCTCCGCAAAAGCTTCGCAAGCTAGTGCAGATGCCTCGAACCGTATCGCCCGCGAGACAGTCAAGTCTACGAAAGCTGTTGTCAATACGGCTGTGGCGAACGGACACCAGGATCATTCCGGCCGATACTATGGTCCTCCGCCCAGACAGGGTCGGCCTCGTCGGAGGTTTAGTCGTGATGGAAGTAGCAGTACTCGTGCCACGAGGGGACATAATCTGTTGGAGTATCATCCGATTGCTGCGAAAGTTGGGTGATGGGAGGAGGGGCATGGTTGGGTTGTGGATGATATCACGAATCTCTTAGATGATCGTTGTTCTTGCTTGGACTATTGTCTCGTTCTCTTCTCCGCGCTTGAGCGAGCGTTGCTGGCACTTTTGTGGCAAGCAATCGAGCCGTTTACTTTTAGCATATACTCATCTGAGCGTTTACACGATCTGTAATCACGATTAGCTAGCTGCGATTTTTCTTCTCCTTTGGTCTTGTCTGAGCGTTCTGATGACTGTACGTTTGAGAGTTACAATGACAATGCTCGGGTTCTGAGATAAATCAGCCATGGTCTCGTTGTTCAACAAGATCACCATACGTACCTCAGGTCTTACAGCCCGGGACTGTGATAACCCGAGACCAAATGATCGGCAACAGAGTGTCTGGAGGGACGGCAGATCGTGGTATATCGGATTTCAGGCCTGGAGCTCGCCATATCACTTCCACATGCCCATTACCACGCCTCATCTAAAATCCCCCTCACAAGAATATTAAACCTCGTCTCCTCCGTCTTAACCTTCTCAACCGTCAGCCGGCCCAGAATATCACCCGCCATCCACGTATGCACAGCCAACTGATTCGCATACATGGCGCCGCCATAAGCACTCATATTCCCCCTTAACTCCTCCACGTCCTTCACATCACTCAAATTCTCATGCATATACCGCGTATGCGCCTCCGCCCACGTCGGCCAGAAGAAAACGCTTGGACTCAGAGGACATACCAGCTCCTGATTAGATACTTGGATTTGTAACCGTTTAGGGACGAAAACAGAATGTTCATTCCAGCCGTTCGGGTCGAAATTCTGATAGGTTTCCTGCCATTTGGCTATGAAAGAGCTATTAGGGCGGGCAAGGATGACGGCATTGCAGAGACCCCAGCGGTTACCGCCTTCATGACCGAGGACAGTGTCGCGGGGGTTACTGAGGAGGTCGGTGAAGGGTTTGAGGGCGAAGATGTCCGTGTCGAGGTAGATTCCGCCTTCGCGTTGGAGGATGTGCAGGCGGAAGATGTCGGCTTGATGCGCGAGTTGGAGGTCGTTTAATTGGAGACCGTGAGGGCCGGGGAGTTCGTTGCGGTGTAAGAGGACCAGAGTGACATCTGTATGAAAGTCAGATCGCAGTTACTCGTCAAGTTGATGGAATGAAGCATGCAACCCACGGTCTTTCAGCTGCTGCCACCAGCTATTATTCAGATTCAACCCATACGTGTGTATCTTGACTTCGCTCGCTTTCATGCGAATGACAGCAGCCTTCACAGCGAGGAATTGCGCAAAAGTGATATTCGAATTGCTGCTTGGCGGAGACAGCATGATGAAATGTGCGACATTAAGGATCAGCTTTTCCCGCTCGGCCTGATGCGGCGATCGGCAGTACTCTTCTTCGGGGGTATCTTTCCAGTCCCATTTTTGGATCCGGGTCTCGGCCACGATATTGAGCTGATTGACTCGCAGTCGTAATAATTCGGTATCAATCGTGAAAGTTGTGTATAATAGGACAAGGGCGAGCCCGGCGGCGAGACACAGGAGGCGTCGCGTGGTCAGAGCACGGGATAAGGATGTCATCGCGACCATCGCGAATGGGTCCTTCGAGGCATGGTCAATATATTGCGGTGTCTGAGAGAGCCACGCGATGAGGTGAAGTTATGTAGGAGTATTGTGCCAAGGCACCGAAGGAAGGCTGTTGTCCAAGCCTAAGACGATCCTTCTCAGGCTTCGGCCTTCCTTGCGACATGGTTGGTGCGGTGCATCTGCAACGTTGTTAGCGTTGAAGCCAAAGCATGTACGAATTCACGAAAGGTGGAAATCTGACATGCCCGAGTTCTGGTGCTGGGCCTATCGTGACTACGAGATGACCCAGTGTGCGGTGTGTTGAGTGTCTGGTAGCCGTGAGGTACGGGATGAGAATTGCGCGTGCTTGACTGAAACATGTTTCTGCCAGCGGCAGAATGATTGCAGCGCATTTCCATGGTCTCCCTTCAGAAACATGTTCTGCCGGCTGATACTCCGTATATACTGTACTTGTATTGCTCATGGCCTGGAAGGTAGTGTATTGGAAAGGCAATGTAGAAGATGACAGGCGGTGATGTTGCTGATAGGCCACAGCTTGCCCGCTCCAGCTGATAAAACCTGACAAGAACGTAGAGCTTCTTGTATTCTGCAGCGCAACAACGAAAGAATATCCTCCCAGAGCCAAAGAAATGCCGCACATATACGTTGCACATCCTGAATATCACTATGATCGTGACTTCCGGGGATACGGCGAGAATGGGCTGCAAGGGTTGAAGTGGCCGAACGACGCAAAGATTGCCGTGTCATTTGTTATCAACTACGAAGAGGTGAAGCCGATCATACTCGAAAGCCGAAGTGCAGATGCTGATCCATCTCAGGGTGGCGAGCGCTCCGTCTTGTCGGGCGATGGCCAGTCAGAAAACAACCTCGTAGAGAATCCAGGTCGTCCGCCGCGAATCAATGAGCGCAACTTCAACGTCGAGTCAGAGTATGAATATGGCAGTCGAGCTGGGTTCTGGCGCCTCTTCAGGATGTTCAATAAAGCCGGAATGAAGTTTACCCTGTATGCGGTGGCGCAGGCTGTTGAGGAAGTGCCAGAAGTAGCAAAGCGATGTGTCGAGATGGGGCATGATGTTGCTTCGCATGCATACCGATGGATCGACTATCACTCGCTGAGTGTTGAGCAGGAGCGGTCGCTCGTGAAGAAGGCCATCACTTCGTTGAAGACGTTGACTGGGTATGCGCCAAAGGGTTGGTACTATGGGCGCAACTCGCCACAATCTCGTACTCTTGTACCGCAAGTTTACGAAGAGATGGGCGAGGAGCTTGTGTGGATGTCGGACACCTACGCTGATGACGTGAGTACGGTCTTGCAGAATGGTCGAAGCAGTTGCTGACAAGTATCAGGTACCATACTGGACAGACAGAGCAGACGACTCGTTTCAAGGCCTGCTGATGGTTCCATACTCGTACGACTGCAACGACTTCAAGTTTCATACCGCAGGGTCGGGTTTCCGGGATCCCAATGGCTTCTTCACGCATCTGAAGAATGCGTTCGATACGCTCTATGAGGAAGGTGAAGACGGCACACCCAAGATGATGACAATTGGCCTGCATTGTCGTATCATCGGTCGGCCAGGTCGATTCAAGGCGTTGAAGGACTTTGTCGAGTACATCGGTAAGAAGGAAGGGGTGTGGGTGGCCACGAGAACGGAGATTGCAGAATCTTTCGCGGAGCAGTTTCCGTATCAGAAGGGATATTCAGCCAAAGCGAAGGAGGCAGCATGAATCAGCAGATCCGAGATGTCCAACAGAAACGGTTAAATGTTTCTCAATCCTTCCAGTTGGTGTGCCTGCGCCTTCAGTTCCAGTGTCAATTCGGGCTTGTTCAGGCCATGCTGTCGCAGTGGATAGACAGGGGGAGTACTATTCCAGATGCTCTGTAGATTTGATGCGCCAATTCTGATGTGATATAGGCAGGTTGATGGGAGAAGGAAGGATTGAATGTTGTTGACCGCAAACAAGTGCACGTGCGAAGGGGTGAATGGCGCTAAAAGTGGGAAGCGGGGCCTTATCCTCAGGCCACCCACATCTTTGGACACCTACCACTTCCAACTACCCTTAAGAAGGGGAAGCAATACCGCAATTTCTAACAGCATACTCCAAAAGCGACATGCTCAACCTTGTGAACACGATATACGTGTCCAGAGTCATATTGCAGTCCAAAAAGCCGGGTAGCAGCTGCGATTGAGGCTGAGGCTGCGAGCCAGCCCCTCCTCGCGTTCGAGGCGCAGCGCATCAGCTTCAGCTCTACATCCAAGCCAAGATAAATCCTTCCATTTGTCCTCTCCACCAACCCACTCGACGATAGCAGCTCCTGTCCCGCCCCATTGAACGCCCCCTGAATATTTCCTCCCAAGGCTGGCATACCGAGAAACAAGAGCACGGAGACAGTGAGGCCAGCGTTGCTTGAGTGCCGAGCAAACGGTGCCCGTCAGAACGGCAGCAGGAGCGTGGGCGGCCTCGAGGCTGCCTCACCACCGCAGATAATGAGTGAGTCTTTCCCGTCTTGTCTTGATCTGGCAGATACGTCCTCCACGGAGCGTGGTCCACCTCCACCGCCATCTCAGCTCGTTCCTTGGACAATACCTCTGCCTATACCTGGTTCCCTTCCCATCCACTATATTTCCCTGTTTCACTACTGCCACTTCTGTTTCAACATCACCTCCAACTGTCCCTAGTCATACTACATACGTCTGGCGCCAGACATGTCGGCGCATGATCGCGCCTCTCCCCACCCTTCAAGTACACTCTCGCAAACTATGCCTTCCAGATCATGGCTGACCACCGCTTCTGCAGTGCAGGGAATGCTCAACAAGCTCCACGGCCAACCCGAAAGCTATGACCGCAAGAGCAAGTATCGGATGGGCCGCACCCTGGGTGCCGGTACCTATGGTATTGTCAAGGAAGCCGACGGCCCCAACGGCAAGGTCGCCGTCAAGATCATCCTGAAAAAGAATGTCAAGGGCAACGACCAGATGGTCTACGACGAGCTCGAGATGCTGCAGACCCTCCGCCACCCACACATCGTACGATTCGTCGATTGGTTCGAGTCACGAGACAAATACTACATCATCACGGAGCTGGCCCAGGGTGGTGAGCTCTTCGACCGCATTTGTGACAAGGGTAAGTTCACCGAGAAGGACGCCTCTCAGACCATACGACAAGTCTTGGAAGCAGTCGCTTTCTTGCACTCCAAAGACGTCGTACATCGCGACCTGAAGCCTGAGAACCTGCTCTATATGACCCGCGAACCCAACTCCGATCTCGTCCTTGCAGACTTTGGAATCGCGAAGCATCTTGACAGCCCAGAAGGCGTCTTGAAGACCATGGCCGGCTCGTTTGGTTATGCTGCCCCTGAAGTCATGATGAAGCGAGGCCATAGTAAGCCGGTCGACATGTGGTCCCTCGGAGTCATCACCTATACTCTCCTGTGCGGTTACTCTCCCTTCCGTTCAGAATCGCTCCAGGATCTGATCGAAGAGACGAGAAACGGGCGAGTCGTCTTCCATGAGCGCTACTGGAAGGACGTTTCGAAAGAGGCGAAGAACTTCATCCTGTCACTGCTCAAGCCTGATCCCCACGACCGAGCTACAAGTGCCCACGCGCTTCAGGATCCCTGGATCGCCGGCAAGGGAGCGACCGACCACAACCTGTTACCCGAGATCAAGGCTTACACAGCCCGCGCCCGATTAAAGAGAGGTGTGGAGCTTGTCAAGCTAGCCAACCGAATCGAGGCTCTGAAGATGCAGGAAGACGAGGAAGAAGACGTCCCCCAAGAAGCAGATGTGCCTGCAGATTCGAAGGCAGCGGCCAAACAGGCCTTGTCTGGCCGTGCAGGCAGCGATCCGAGTAGCTCCAGTCTCCAGCTTCCCGAGTACGACCAGCAGCCTAGGAAGCGAAGCCTTTCGAGATTGGCCAAGAGTGCAATCTTCCGCGAGGTTAGTACTGAGCGTGGTTTGATATTTGATTCGTATCTGACGTGTTTGACTAGGTGGTGCTCGCCAAAGTCCGGGAGATCAAGGCGGAGGAGGAGAAGCAGAAGACGATATCGGAAGCAACAGGAAAGGCTTCGACGAGGTAAAGCTTTCGGCTCTTCAGCAAGACCGCTTTTACTCCACTACGATGTCCTCGAGCAGCAGCGCATTCGGATGATATTACCAGAGGCTGGGATTGGAGACTTGGAGAAGGGCATTCCTAAAGCAGCGTTTCATGATCTCTTGATACCACAGACAGCACTTTTTCAATTCAACCGCGCAGCTGCTACCTCGCCATCTCAGTGCCGTCCCTGATCTTGGTGTTCTCGAAATTGTCCATTCGGTATGATATACAATGCCGCATCATGCTGATCTGGCCCCTGATATTCCTTTTTCCAGCCCTCTTTGGACAACTCTCCCATAACGCCCTTTTCCCCAAATGAAATCGCTTGCTCTTTTACTCAATTGATGAAGTTGACACAGAAGAAGTGTAGAATCATGCTGCCGAAAACGTAGTCTGCGAATGCTCTTTTGCGTTGGGACGCGTCAGCTTCGTTTTTCATGCCCACGATCTCTTGCGACACGGGAAACGGCTGACCTCTCGTGCGAAATACTCTCAAAATCCGCTTTATTCGCTGGGTTCGTCTGGATTCGTAGGCTGGCTGTTAGGACAAATTGGCCTACGGTGGCGGAAAAGCCGGCGAGGAAGGCATTGAATGGCTACCATTCCGTATCCTTTCAGCTGTTCTGTGCTTTATTCGAAGTTGGATGTGGATTGGGCTTACGTAGTTCCCGGCTATGATGCAGTAGACGAATTGTAGCACGCCTACGACTAGCAGGAAGAGCATGAAGACATCGAGGAGTTTGGTGCGTTGTGGGGTGTGCTTGAGATAAGAGGTGTAGATGTCGTGGAGGATTTGTTGGGCGTTTTGGGGGGAGGTTGTGGTGGAGGAGGATTTGGAGGAGGTGGTGGTCGTGGTGGTCGTGGAGGGTTTTGGGATTGAGGACGCGGTTGCGGCGTTGCGTTTGGGTGCCATGGTCGTGGATGTCTGGTTGAAGGAGTGTGAGCGTGGTTATGTGATTTGAATGTGAGCGAGCTTGCGAGATGGACGACAGCTTGCGTCGTTCCTGCCAAGTTTCACTTCGGAGCTCGTTCGGATGAACGGGCCGAAGCGCGGCCGTGCGTCCATCCACACTCCCTTTCGTTCAATTTTCAAATTTGTATTTTGGCCGCCTACACCAACATCCACACGACAGCTATTTTCTTGCTGCTGTGTGCGTTTGACGAACACGACATCGCCTGGAGATACTTTGTTTTGTCACTACATCACCGAAGGACGGCTATCACGTTTACAATACACGGCTGACAACACCAAAACAACGCGTCTCATCCAGTTTCATATCAATCGAGGACTCCCATCTTGGCCTCTGCACAGCCGGCCGCGATCATGCGCCCATGGTCATCGCCTGTGTTGCATCCCGATCCCCGATCGAATCTGTGCCTCACTGCCGTAAAACGTCAGCGTGGGGCAACGACGCAGCTCCGATCACCCCCAAATGGGACCCTGCATGTGCATAAGACGTGTGATTCAGAAGGATCTTTTGTCTTTCCAGCCATCATGCGCGTGGACATGATCTGCACCTGCACCAGAGACCGAAATGCGCTGTTTCATGGTCAAGCACAGCTCAAGAGAGCGCAGCTCTCACGCGCATGGCCATGATCGGCACTAGAGACCGGTCCATTATCAAGCATAGCTCACGAAGCGCTGAGCCTCTCATCAAGAACAGGCTGCGACATAAAAGGCCTCGGTCCTTTCGATCTGTCAATTCATTTGAAACATCAGGCTTACGTTCTGCGAAGAGAGAATGACACAGCAATCCTTCGACTATATTATCGTTGGGGGCGGTCTTGCCGGCTGCGTCCTAGCTTCGCGACTGTCCCACAGGCACCCGGACATCACCGTTGCCCTTTTTGAAGCTGGCTCGGACGTATCGAAGAACCCCAATGTTCTGGTCCCTCTCCTGGCAAAGACTCTTCATGGTACGCCAGCAGACCACAACTATCAGACCACGCCACAGGCAGGCCTGGGGGGTAACACCGTTCGTCATGTTGCCGGAAAGGCTCTTTCCGGAGGAGCTGCTCTGAATTACGGTAAGTTCCTTAAAACGTCTTTACTTGGGAGTCTCTTTGCTTACGAGATTGCAGGAGTGTGGATGCGAGGGGATGCCGCTGAGTACGATCAGTGGGCCTCCCTGGTCAATGACAAACGTTGGAGCTACGCTGGCCAGCTGCCCTACTTCAAGCGTGTCGAGACACATCACGATGTGAAAGCAGACCCCGAGGCCTACGGATTTGGCGGCCTCATTCACAGTGCGTCAGCTGTCACCAGTGGTAGACAGTACAAACTGAGCAAAATCACTCGTGAGGCTTGGAAAAGCGCCGGATACAAGGACAATATCGATCCAAACGGGAACTCTGGCAGTCCCTTTGGCCTTTGGGAATTGTCCGATAATGGGCGCAATGGCCGTCGCCAGCTGCCCAGCTCTGTTTATCCTTTCTCCCAGAAGAATCTGCATATCTTCACGGAGACGCCGGTTGCTCGCGTCATATTAAGTCACGGCTCTGGAGATAACGGCCGTCCACGAGCGACCGGCATTGAGACGGTTACGGGCGAACGCATCGTTGCCTCCCGCGAGGTTATTCTCTCCGCGAGCGCCTACCGTAGCCCTCAGATTCTCATGCTCTCCGGCATCGGTCCGGCAGCTGAATTGCGTAAACATGGCATTGAGCCCATCGTTGATAATCCAGCGGTCGGGCAGAACTTCTGCGATCATCTTGGCATTTTCACTTGGTGGAAGCTTCGGAATCCGGATCAGCAGTACTCGCTCAGCCCCGAGATGTTCAAGGCAAACCCAGTGCTCTTAGGAGGATTGCCATGGGACACGGTGAACATTCACGGCGTAGATCCACGAGGTTTGGCAGAAGCAAGTCGAGGGGATTCTCTTCCTGCACCGGCTGGTGAACGTTGCCACGTCGAAGCGTATGTGCTATACACCAGATCCGGGGATAGCAACGTCGTGCCCAATGATGGATCGCACATTACAGCTGGCTTCATGCCATTGCTGCCGACCTCACGGGGAGCTATTGCACTCGCCTCAAAAGATCCGAAGGTGGCGCCCATAATCGATCCCAACTATCTATCCACCGGCGCCGATCGCTTCGTCGTACACGACGCTTTTCGTGCTATGATGCGCCTCATGCGCGGCACTCCTCAGTTTCAAGACTTGCTGGTGGGAGAAACACCGCCAGCGGGACTACCGTCGCTCGACGAAACCGCATCTGATGCGGAGATCGATGCTCGCATTGCAGTTGTTGCTCAAACCAACTACCATCCAAGCGGCTCTGCTTCCATGGGCACTGTTGTGGACCCTGATCTGCGCGTTTTGGGAGTGGACGGACTTCGTGTCGTAGATGCCAGCGTGTATCCTATCCCACTCTCGGCGCACTACCAAGCTCCTACTTATGCGCTGGCCGAGCAGGCCGCAGACATCATCGGAGCTTCGCTGTCTATTGCGAACGGAAACTTGTAGATATCGGGAGAAGTGCCGAATACGACCGTACTACACTCTCGCTGTCCAAGAAAGCAGATCGTCTACTGTCACAACTTAGTCGGATTCAATCCCCTAATGATCGGTTCTGGGAGGTACAAAAATGAGACCTAGAATAGCAGCAGACGCTGATCAAGCTGCAGGCTGCAGGCTGCACATATGCTTTACGCTGCGCCACTTGCGAATTCTGCCTTCAAGATTGGCACGTCTTCTTACATCTTTCTTCGGAGGATCTACCATTTCCCCCCTCCCTGAAGGATTGTGCAGGCTGCTTCCTGCGCTCGTGGGCGGCACAGTATAGACGTGACCAGTAGTGATCAGTGATCGCAATCTCGTCGTGAAAACAAGAAAAAGTTAAGAAGTACTCCTTGTAGCGGAGATCCGCAGAAAGGGAAGCTTAAGCTTAGCTTTTCCCACGCATACACCATACGAGTGGCAAGTTGTGGGATCGCCGCCGGGTTTAACCTTTTGGTCTCTGGTGTGCCTGGGAAGACCATCCACTTGGCCCCGGTCTTACGCTTCGATCTGCATTTTCAACCTTCCGAACCTTGATGGCTGCGCTATGCGTGGAAGCGTGGTTGAGACTTTCTTGCGCCTATCAGCAGGTGAGCAGCACTTTTCAGCTTCTAGATGTGCCCCGTTCTCACATGCATACCTTCCATGGGGTCCAAAGTATCCACCTCGTTTCTGAACTCAGCTCGTTTGCACATGAATGCTTTCCGTGGGGTCCAAAGTATCCAGCTCGATCCGGATTCCAACGTCATGATCATTCCTCGGGCAATCATACCACCATACCAAGGGGTTGCTTTAGCGCGACACGTAATTTGGGCGGATCGCCTTTGCCTCATGCAAACCAACTCCTTCGTATGCAATAAGCGTTGACCATCAGGCCCTTACAGCCTTGGTTCATTGCCCTGGCTGACGTGCATTCATGGGCATTCTCAGGGCATTCTACGTCAAGGAGCGTTGGGTAATGACGGAACATGGGCCTGATCCTCGGAGCAATCCATCGGGACTGACCCCCATTCTGGCGATTCCTGCGTCTGAGGCTCTGAAGGTTCGAGTGCACAAGCTCAGATGATCTGCATCCTTTGCGCGCAAGAGAAGCTCCAGCCAGTCGGTGCTTGCGTTGCCGTTCCGCTGAGCGTCTCATCAAAGACTATACCCATACGCCTGGTTTCATGCAAAGAAAGTCTCACTTCTTGCCTGAAATACGGAAACTGCATGAGCCGCACGACTAGTGCTCATCTTTGTACGAAAGGCTGGCCGCAAAACGAGCAGTTGTGCGTGGGCTTTGCCGCCGCCAACACATGATCCTCAGGACACATTACACTCGATTCAAGTGCTTTTCGACTCCTCGATGAGACAAATTCGGTCTCGCGATCCGAAACAACATAACAGAAGCTTTGGGTGGCAGCTTTCCGACATTCGACTCTAACAATCGGTGCACACTCCGACTTACGTCTGTCTTGTGCAAACAAACAATGTGTGTATCCCATACAGATTCGTAGCTTACTTCTCCTGATCGTCGGTGTAGTCCATCGGTTCCCATCCTTCGGAAAGCCCGCCTCATGTCTGCCATGATTTCGCCGTCATCTGGCTATGGAGCAAGAACCATACCGTCACTGATCGATGAGAGGGCGGACTTGGAACACGCTCGTCCTATTTACTGCATCCCGTCAGGCTCGGACACATTCCGAGACATCTCCTACCAGCAATTTGCGAATGCTGTGAATCGCTGCTCCCGATGGCTTTTACAGCAAGTGGGTCGTTCGCAGACGTTCAGAACCATAACGTATCTTGGTCCCGGCGATCTTCGATACCAGCTCTTCCTTCTCGCAGCCGTCAAGACTGGCCATGTGGTGAGTGTCTTCTCTCGATGTCGTCCACCAGAAGTATGAGAGTAACTTGATGTGCAGCTCTTTGTACCATCGCCTCGCAACAGTTACGAGGCATTCCAATCTCTTCTCAAAGATTGCAATGCCGATATATTCCTTACCACCAGCGGCGAGCCACCAGCTGTCTCCCTTATTACCCGAGCTCGGCCTCAAATCCAAAGATTGATTGTGCCTGAACTTAACGTTCTATTGGATCCGGAGCCGGTTGACCCAATCCCATTCAAAAAGACGCTGGAAGAGTGTCGCTACGAGCCTTTCGTCCGCGTCCACACCTCTGGATCCACGGGCATACCCAAAGTGGTAACACTACCACACGGGACCTTTGCAGCGATTGATGGCATGCAGTTGCGACCTAGAAATGAGCTTTCCGACCGTCTCGGCAACATGCGTGTATTCTGCGCCTTTCCATCATTTCATGCAGGAGGCATTGGATATTCATTGGCTATCCTTTTGTGGGTCGACAGTACCGTGATCTTGCCACCACCAGGACCACTGAATGCAGATATTGTGAACACTGTTCACACGCAATCAAATGCGGAATGGAGTCTGCTGCCACCGTCAGTACTAATAGAGGTGGCAAAAACCCAGCGGTATTTGGAAAATCTTAGCAAGATGACAGGAGTCTCATTTGCTGGTGGGCCGCTCCCAGAATCCGTTGGTCAACAAATTGCATCACGAACCAAACTTTTGGCTGGGTATGGTGCGACGGAGTTTATCACTGTGCCTCAGTTGATAAAGGATCGCCAGGATTGGCCCTATTTCAAGTTCGACGTAGAAGGTGGTGGACTGGAATTTCAGCAGCAGGACGAGGGCTTGTACGAGTTGGTGATCAACAGAGACCATGCATTCGACCGAATGCAGTCCATCTTCGTCACTTTTCCGGACCTGCAAGTGTATCACACCAAGGACCTGTTCGAAAGACATCCGGACCCGACGAAGAGTGACCTGTGGAAATACAAGTCGAGATTAGACGACATTATCGTCTTCAGTAATGGCGAAAAGCTCAATCCAGTCACTATGGAAAGTACGATCGTGGCTTGTCCCGCTGTCAAAGGTTGTCTCGTCGTCGGCCAGGGCTACTTCCAAGCGGCGTTGCTTGTTGAACCCGTACAAGACTCCATTGGCCAGGCGGATCTGATCGATCAGGTCTGGCCATATGTGCAGAAGGCGAATTCTATTACTGTGAAACATGGCCATGTTGTTCGGGATCTGATCGTTCAAACGAGCCCGGGAAAGCCTCTCGCCCGCGCTGGGAAAGGGACAATTCAGCGCGCCACCAGCACGAAGCTTTACGAAGCCGATATCAGTCGCGCATACGAGAACCTGGAGCGATCTTGGAGTTCTTCTGTTGCTTCGACGATTAAGGTTGTACCTGACGACCTGGAAGCAACAGAGCGATCGCTGTCAGCTTATCTGCAAGGTGCACTCAAGCACACAGCCTTCAGCAACAACGCTGATCTTTTCGCCCTTGGACTCGACTCGCTTCAGCTGGTCACGTTAGTACGCACAATAAATCTTGCGTTACCCGAACGGAAGATTGACATGCGCCGCGTGTACGAGAACCCGTCCGTAGAGAAGCTCGCCCGCGCTTTACATGCCACGGCAGCTGATGATTGCTCACCGTCTTACTCTAACCCTTACGATTCCGACGATGAGGACGTCCGCGCGGATTGGTACCGTATGGAGCAGATGTTTCAGGACATGACGGGGAAAAAGCGCCTCGGTCATCGTAGCTTGCGGTCAACGGAAAACGGACCTGTCTTGCCTCCGGATCGCGGCACTTCAGCATGGTTGCAGGTTTTGGGCTCCTTCTTGATCAACATCAACAACTGGGGACTGGTCAATGCTTTTGGCGCCTTCCAGAATTATTACCAGACTGGCCTGCTGAGCACGTGGTCGTCATCGGACATTGCCTGGATCGGAACGTTGCAAGGTGCACTTATTCTACTTGTTGGAGCCATATCTGGCCCCTTATTTGATACCGGCTACTTTCGTGTCCTCGTCGTCAGCTCCAGCTCACTTCTGGTGCTTGCGCTGATGCTGCTCAGCCTTTGTACGCTATACTGGCAAGTTATGCTTGCTCATACGCTGATCGGACTTTGCTCTGGCATGCTGTATATCCCCAGCGTTGCCCTGATTTCTATCTACTTCAAGCACCGGAGAGGACTCGCACTAGGGCTGGCAACCAGCGGCGGGTCAATCGGAGGGATCATTTATCCTATCATGTTCGAGCAGCTCATCAACCAGGTTGGCTTCGCTTGGACGATCCGCAGTATTGGCTTTGTGGCCTTGGCTACGCTTGGAGCGGCTACAATAGTACTCAAGCCCCTGGGTACTCGCACACGCCGCCAGCTGTTTCACATACAAGCGCTTCAGGATGTACCTTATGTGTGTTTCTTGCTATCAGCTTTCTTGGTCTTCGCGGCTCTACTTGTGCCATTCTTTCTCAGTACGACCTACGCTTACGAGGATCTTTCCATCGACATGGACACATCGACCTACTTTCTCCCTATTCTTAATGCTTGCCAGCTTTTCGGACGCATTTCTGCTGGATATTGGGCCGACTTTCATCACAAAAGACTGGGTTCTGAGGTGCTCCTTTTCTCGGCCGAATTAGCTGCAGGTCTTCTAGGCTTCGTCTGGTCTGGTGTCTACTCAATCGAAGGTTATATTGCTTGGACCATCGTTTTTGGCCTTACCAACGGGCTAATAATAACGCTCCCTGCACTTGTATTGCCGTATGTATGCCCCAACATGGCCGTTTTTGGAACACGCCTTGGTATGCTATATGCTTGCGCTGGTGTGGGCTTCTTGATATCGACACCGATCGCTACCTCGCTGAATTCGATCACGAATAGCTACCTAGGCTCACAAGCATGGACGGGCGCTTGCTGCGTAACTGCAGCGTTATGTTTTGGTTTCACTGCAGTGCGGGCCAGAGAACGCAGGCTGCTCTACGAGAGTGGGAAGCCCCCAAATCCCCTACGGTGGAGCAAACGCCAACAAAAAGTCTACTGTTCCAAGCTCGAATCATAGATGGTCGAATAAAAGTAATGACTGTCTTGTACAACTGTATTGCTATGGTTTTGGATACCCCCATTGTCTCAACCAGAGCTCCATCCATTCCAGCGTGACTGGTTGTAGCTCAGCCAAGCTTGGGCTGCGCTTGACACTCGCTTTAGTTTCGAGTGTAACAGCCAAAGCTCCAGGAAAGCGGATCGCCCTGTCTCGCATGTAGTCGAACGTGTCCCAGAGCTTGGCAGCCGGAACTGAATCATAATCGAATTCTTGGAAGTCCTCGCATTGGCTCGCGGAGGATTTCTGCTCCAAGGTATTTACCCACTCGATAAAAGGTACCACTGCGACACGGCCGGGGAGACACCGTTCAATAGCGGGAAGGATATCATGCCATTGTACTATGTTCGGATTCGAGACGTGAATATACTCTGCCTTGTCGTACCTCTGGCTTGACTTACGCGTGTCTGCATCCGGGCTCAGAGCAGACTCTGTTAGTATCTGCGCAGCCAGATCACTATCGCACGTGGTTAGCATCGTTACGCGAAGATCCGAGACACTGAGCACACTCTTAGGCAAGGACGAACTTACACAGGGACCCAGTCAACGACCTCATTTGGGCCCAGATCGGATGGAATCGCTCCGAGTGCGATTGAACTCTTGATCATGCTTGGAATCCAATCTCGTGGCGGCCAGGCGCCTTTCTCGCCGTAAGATACGGGCCCAGCGAGCTGTGCAATCCGTGCAATCAAGACGGAAAGGCCATCTGCCTGCGCGGCCTGCGCAAGCAAACGCTCGGAAAGAAGCTTGGATTGGCCATATCCAGTTCTCGCAAGCTTCCATTCGACCAACTCGACCTCCGGAATCTTGTCTCGGGAAGTGCTCGCATATGAAGCCCAGTTCGAGGCTGCGCCAATTGATGAACAGAAGAGGAATTTTGCACAGGGCCGGCTTGAATATTTCTTGGACGCCCGTGTGCTCTCGCGGCGAGAGAGTGCTAGTTTGATGAGGAACCCAACGCCATGGATAGATGATTCAAACGATGTAAGCTTCTTGTTGAAGTCGACAGGCTATCAAGTCGTATCTTGATCAGCTCCCGGAGACTAAAGATTACTTTTTGATCAGAACATACCCAGGCGTTATGTATGATCACGTCAGTCTTCTCTGCAAGAATGGAGTAGACCTGCTGCGTCAAGCCCAGGTCTTTGGTCTCATAGTCCACTTGTATAAAAGCCACCCGGTCGAACGATGCAGTCGATAGACCGCGTGTTTCGAACGCCTTCCTTTGCCTTTGCTCTGAGTTTGACGACCGGTTGAGGCAATAAATGTGCAATACGTGAGGACAACGTAGCAGATTGTCGAGTATGTAAGATCCCAAATTGCCGGTTGAGCCAGTCAGGACTACCGTTGCGACATCCGTCTCTGCAGAAAGGTCATCGAGCCGTTGACCCTGACTAATGTCTTTGGATGAAGTTCTGGCTGGATGCCATAAAGACATGAAACGATTTGCTAGGGTCATTGTTGCACCGTTGCATGCTCTTTCTTCTCGATCGCGAACGATTGCCACGAAACGAGCGTTACTAAGTCGACCCAACGAGCCACGACAGATTGAGGACCGTCGTGGTCCCAGCGCTTGCAAGCACAGCCGCTTTGCGACCACTGACTAGGTGAAGGATTCGCCGATCACATGTAACCGTGCAGTCCCACGCTAAAATGGGACCAGGACGGGCCATCTCCGACTGGGGAACAAGCTTTGAATGCAACTGCACAAGATCGAGGTAGAGATTAACGACCATTAAGGATCACTACTTTTAGCATGATACGGAGGAAACAACTTCGAAAGAGCGATTCGATGGAGCTGTATACGTCATCTCACATTCGACAGACACTGGGCACACTTCCATCCCCGTCCAACCGAATTAGACTTGCTCTGCCTGCTGTTGCGTCTTTTGGCCCTCTGGTCGTCACTAGTGGCAGATGTGCCAAGAATGGCTGGCCGATTCCAATCCCACAACCTCAGTCAACTTCCTAGGACGTCCTACATCCTGAATCAATTCGACCCTCGTCTCTTGCAGAATGTGCTGCGAATCTTGACGAGAATCGATCTGTGTAGATTGAGCCGCGGATATGTTCATCGGATCAGAAGCGAGTTGCCTAGACCAGAAACCCAAAACCCGCGGATTCGATTGGATATCAGCATCTGACCCAGAGTCGACGGATTCCGACTTGTGACTCGTCTTTGAACGGCCGAGCAGCATGCTGTTCTGGGCGCTGACCTGGACAAAGCGGAAGAACTTTGGACTGACAGGAAGGCAGGCAACAAGGATGGCTGTGGTGATTTCGGCCTGGGCCCAGAGGGACATCGTCAAGAGATTCCAGCTTGCATCTGGGCTCCGGAACAATACCCAGGTGTAATAAGTCCTAACGATAGAGGTGACACAGGCGCTAGATTTTAGACGTTAGCTATCATCTCAACTAAGCTGCTATGGCGCTCAAACTCACAAGAGTCCAGTTGCGAAGAGGCTCATGACCAAAGTCCGTCGCCTTTGGGTCATCTGCAGTCGGTAGATTACCGGAATAGGCAGAATCAGGATAGCAAAGTCTGAGAAGACATTGAAGATCCCCGTCGCTTTGTAGATGGCCTGTGTATTGAAGCAGAATCCCTCGATGAATGGATTCCAGATGGCCTCTCGGGGTATACAGTCCACCAAGACAAAGACGACGTCCACCGTGTAGAATATTACGACGCTGGCGATGCAAAGCCAACACAGCCCGAAGAATGGCTCTTTCAAGTATAGCCAGAAAGATTTGCCCATGAGTTTCATGGGGGCAAAAATATGGATGAACTGTAACAGTATAGCTGTCTTGATCAGCAGTATAGTAAGACCATATGTTGCCGCTGCCCAGTTGATGTACTATAGAGCGTCAGTTATGGCTTGTTTCGGGGGGTTGGCATCGCATTCGAGACCGTACATATTCGATACGGGTATAGTCATAAAGTGTGATATCCCACATGTGGTGACCCAAGCCATAATTACAGGGAATTATTGCGAATGTCTCTTCCAGAACGAGGCCAACCTTGAGGTCTTGTCAATGAAAACCGTGCTGGCAGCAGTCTTGGTTAAGACGTACCCATGCGAGGATGATGAGGACTGCGTCGATGCGGTCAGCCACAACTTTCGATCAAGGCCTCATCACTGAACTCACAGTCCTCCACCATGTAGATTTTGCTCAGATACCAGCGAGCGAAAAGACGCATACAAACTGCGCCAAATGCTATTGCAAGCTCGATGGGCATCAAGGCAACCGCGATCGGTACCAATGATCCCCCGGTATTGGGCGTGACGCCGGGCGGCGGGGAAGCGGCTGGCCCAGCGAGGAGGGCATCAATCTCCGTCTGGTTCGTAGTCGTTGTCATATTGGTGGTAGACGCTTGTGTCCAGAGGGTGTAGTCAAGTATCTATGAAAAAGTCTGGCGTGAATGATAGAGAGCCATGAATCCTCAAAAGTATCGATCGCTCTTGCCGCTCAGATGATAAGGAATCATTCTATTCCCGACGAAGGATCGACAACATGGTCAAGCCGAGCACTTACAAAGCAGGCAAAACTTGCTCTGCGCTCCGTATGCCACGCGGGCCAGAAATGGGTCTGATGTGAAGATGATTCTTGATGCGTGGCATAGAGTTCTGAACCCTCCACACCTCAGCCCAAGCTTCACCCGTCGGTGCGTCGGAGAGACACACAATGTGCATTGCATGTGCGATGAAATATTGCAGGCAGTGGGTATTAGTCTCTGAGCAATCAGAAGTGGATGTGGCCCAACTCAAAGATACGAAGGGACCAAAGTGCGTGCGATCCTTTGGAACCTAGAATCCTTCGGGGGAGGGCTCAAATCGAGTTGTGATTTTCATTTGCCTCATTAGTTCCCATCAGGACAATCGCTCCGCTGCAGCAGTCCTAGATGACGGTACGCACGTCCCGTACGGAAGACTGACTGCGCCGTAGACTGCATACAGAGGTCCTCCACCAGCCTACAGCTCGGCATTTGAATATTCGTTCGATCTCTACTTCAAAGCAGAAGACCGTCGAGATGGAAAATGACATGATTACTTAATAGTCATTCGGTAGTCAATATCTTCTGAGTTGTGACAAACCGCATAGCTGAGCTGAAGCGATGAAGGTGTTCGTCAGGCCGAGAAGAAAGTTGAAGTCAAAGACGGGCGTTGCCGACTTGCGGTCCCGGCTGCAGTCATTTGTACGTGTGTATGACTTGCGCATTGCAATATGCCAAGATACCAGAAGGGCCCCATTCTATTGAAGGCCATTAGCATTTGACAGACAAGTACAAAGTAGACCTGCTTACCTCCGCCGACACCAGACTCCTTGTGTCCACTGAAGAAAGCTTGTGGCGTTGGTCTTTCAAAACTGTTAATGAAGACCGATCCGACCTCCAGCTGCCGAGCGATCCTATCTGCGACGGTAACGTCTTTGCTCCAAACGCAAGCAGCAAGGCCGGTAAGAGTATCGTTTGCACGAGCAATCACCTCTTCCTCATCTGTCCATGGCTGAGTCGGAACAATCGGGCCGAACTGCTCTTCTTGAATTATGCGACTGTCGCTGGCAGGGTTGTCGACTATCGTAGGGTGAATGAAGAACCCTTGTTCGGACTTGGGTGGTGGCTCGATTCTGATGTTGTGGCCGTTCACCGCACAGTCTTGGAGATAGTCTAGCACCTTGCTATACTGCATCTCGTTCTGAATGGGACCAAGAGCTGCGCCTGACTTCGGATTGCCAACACTCATGGCCTTTGTGCACTTCACCATTTCCTCCAACATCTCGGTGTAGATGTCTTGGTGAATGTATACTCGCTTTGTGGCCACACAGTACTGACCCGAATTGACGAATGCGCCCAATACCAGCTGCTGCGCAGTCTTTGGGACGTCGACGTCAGGCAGCACAATCGCAGCATCATTGCCACCTAATTCCAAGGTGACCCGTTTCAGCGTTTTTGCACATGCTTCCATGATACGCTTGCCAGTAGGTATTGAGCCAGTGAAGGATATCTTTGCAATCCCTGGATGAGCTGTCATCATCGGACCTAATTCATCATTACCTCCAAGAGCCTGCAGGACACCTTGGGGTAAAGCTTTCTGAGCAAGCTCCACAAGCTTGAGAATACTGTAAGGGGTATAAGGGCTGGGCTTGACAATGACCGTATTCCCCACCAGAAGTGCCGGAAGTATCTTGCCAATCGCCAGTAGAATTGGCGAGTTCCAAGGACAGATAGCGCCCACGACGCCGAGTGGAGTATATCGCGTCGTGATAACCTTCGTTGCATCCTCAATGCGCTCTTCAGGTATCTGCAGAGATAGATGATAGTCGATGAAGAATCCAAGACCGAGGCATTCTCTTTTGGAGACGGCCGCCTAGCAGAAATCAGCATTGTAGGCGAGACCGTGGCACTTAATTCAACTTTCTTACTGGTTTTCCCGTTTCCAAACTCAGCAGCTCGCCCATGCCGTCGACGTGGGAAAGCAAGACATCCTTCATCTTCTTGATGTACTCCTTGCGAGCTTCGATGGTCGATTTGCTGAAAGTCTTGAAAGCTGTCTTGCCGGCCGTGACAGCCTCGTCCAGATGCGTTTGCGTTGCTACGGGGGCCGGCCATAATTTCTCCCCCGTGGAAGGATCGATGCCATGATACTGCTTGTCGCTGGCGCAAAGTCGCCCGTCAATGATATTGTGGAAAGCATCCCATCGAATGGAGGAGATTGTTGATGAAGACATTGCAAAGGATTTGACACGGTCTGTGCTCATTGAAGATGGATGCAAAGAAAATGGTATTCTATCACTCGTGCTTGACATTTGACATATTCCATGTAGATCGGGCGTCTCGTCATCCTGCCTTGCCTAATTGTGCGTGGGATTGTTCTTTCCGAATATCTTGCATGCCGTGCCACAGCAATCGGCATACGGAGCATGAGCGCTGAGCTGCTGATCCTCTGGGCCTGATGCAGTGAGCTGTTCCCGTATTCATGCTGCCGGGGAGATCAACGTGCTGCAGATGTAGCGCGAATGGGTGTCATCAAGCGTCCCGTGCAAAGAGCCTTTGATGCACGCGCGAAGTATGGTCACTGTGGTGTGGTGTGTCGGAAGGAAGTTACCACTTTGCCGCGCGGCTGTGAACAATGTGACGCTTCGAGAGGCAGAGTTATGTCGATCTCTGGGGCCATGATGAACCGGTGGACCTGCGACTCTGTGAGTGTAATGAAATTGGCTTCGCGGATCACATTCTCAGCCCCAACGCCCTGATCGTCTGAGCATCACGTGCGCCGACGTGGATTGGGGTCATCGAAGTGGAACAGTCCAGCCGTAACGGGCCTAAAAGGGGCTAAAGCGGCGCCATCGAAGCGTATGGCGACGTCAGCTCCTGTGAGGCCGCCTCATCCATATTTTTGCCGCAGGCCTGCAGACCTGCAAAGCTTGATTCTATTTGCTGTACAACGGAAGCAGATACAGAGTAAGTAGCCAGAAGCTCCACATCTTCCAGCTGGTGCGATCGGAGTTGCTGTCTCTGAAGCGCAGAAGCCTCCACGCCACAGTCGACGCAAGCGCAAAGCAAACAACGCCCAATGCCCAATATACACGCCAGAAGAGAGTACACAGCAAAGACCACACCATCATCGCTGCAGCGAGCATGTATCGTGTGGGTCCGTCGCCAACAACGAGTGGGATCGTGCGTCGGCCCCGTGCGCGATCGCCCTCCTGATCCTTCAAGTCTTGCACGGACATCGTCGTGAAGATGACGGCACCAACGATCAGTGACCACGTCAAGGCGTCCTCGGTGGGCGAGTGACGAGGACCACTCGCGACTACGAGAGCACCGCTGCCGTAGAACACATACGCCGCAGCGATGATGAGGTTCCGTAGAATGCAATCATCGTCTCCACCGCCAACCTCATTGTACATCCAAGTCAGGGAGAAGAGAATCGCAGTATTTTCGAATGATCCCAGACAGAAGTAGCTGAGAACGAGAACCGTCGGAATTGCCATCAGCAGCATTCGCTTGGCTTCTTGCAACGTCAATCGTCCGGAGGGCAATGGACGCCAGCTCTTGTTGAGCGAATCTTCCTTGACGGCAGCTGGACTGGCTTGGTTTGATACTGTGAACACGAATGTATTGAGCCAGGTCCAGGTCAATACCAACGGCAGACGAGCCAAAACCTCCTTGAGCCTCGGTGATGGATTGGTCGTCAAGGCTGATCCGGAGAGTGCGCCCAAGATACCGAAAGCTGTCTCCGGAAGGACGAATGTGAGATGGTCGCTGACAGTGAACAGCCAGACCGTTTTGAAGTGGTACTGTAGATTATCCATGGTATTTTGCCCATACTGCGCCCACGGCAGACTTTCTGCAAACAGCAAAGAATTGTGAGTGTTGTTGAGATTTTTGCGTTTGCTATCGGCTTTTGAGGGTTTTCCTGCAACTAGGGATTAGTCGCCATGGAGAAGAGGAATCATGCGATGACGAGGAAAAGGATGCCGGCTGAAAGCCTTCGTACAAGGCCACTTCAATCCAGGGAGAAGTAGTGGGGTAACGTGGGCAACGAGTGGAAGTTTCAGTGCAGAGGTGATATCTCAGCTTCGGGCGTCTACTGTCTGCAGCTAGGCCTGTCAGATCAGAGGCGATTATGACGTCCACTCGAGCTATGACATGTTATAGCGCTGACCTTCGCTGTTAGTGAAATGAATCCAAGAAACAGCCACATGATGCATCTGTCAATTTTACTTCTCAGTGCAGCGGCCGGTCCAGCGCTGCATGTGCTACTTTTCAAGAATGGGGAATGGCATCTCCAGGCGCCCCTGCTCCTGTTCTGGTGGTTCGCCGTGTTATGCACTTTTTCTCTTGGAACAATAACGCATCACTTGTGGTGGCATCAGGCACAATCGGCGCTTGCTACTTGTCCGGCGCTCCTTCTTTGTTTCTTCATTTCCAATATAACTACATTTCTGAGTATTGTTGTATACAGAGTATGTTTAAGGTCTCTGGTACATCATTTATGATTGCTAAAAGATCATCTAGGCTCGATTTCATGCACTCCATCGCTTCCCGGGCCCTTTTCTTGCCAAAGTTACCAAACTCTGGCACCTTTGGCATTGCATGCACGGAAGTCAACATCTATTTCTGGACAGGTTGTACCATACTTACGGACCATTTGTCCGGACTGGTAAACGACACATTCATGACTACTCAATGTTAATGTACTGATGTTGACTCAGGTCCGAGAGAGCTGCTGGTTGTCCACCCTGACATACTATGGCGAGTTGCAAATGCAAAAGATGGGTGCGACAAGACAGATTGGTACGATCTGCTGAGACCTAGTCTTGCTATCATTGCTACTCGTGACAGAAAACAGCACGACGTAAGAAGGCGTCTCTGGGAGAATGCACTGGATTCCAAATGTAAGATACTGCGTTCAAGATATTTTGAAGGTCGGCTAGAGTTCATACTGAGTTGTCCGTCTGAGGCCGACGAGAGTACAGTGAACGCATACAAATCTACGTTGACAAGCTCGTCAAAATAATTCAAGAGGCGGCCTCGTCGAAGCAGCCCATTTGCGTGAATGATCTATTCGCGTGGTTTGTATTCGACATCATGGGCCTCTTTGCTTTCGGAAGATCTTTCAACATGCTCGATCTACAGAGTTACCATGAAGCCGCCCACCATCTCCACAGAGGCTTGAGGGTCCTCGGAATGTTCTCCTCTGTGCCTTGGCTAGCACGAATCGGTCTGGCTTCTATACCAGGACTGTGGGTCGTCCGCGACTGGCTGACTCTCAAGCGCTTCTGCGCTAAGAGTATGGAAGAGCGAGCTCAGGCGCCGGATAGTGTCGACATCGCTTCGCATTTAATCAAGGCCGCCCAAGCCAACGGCTTCACCGAAGAGGACAAGCAGTGGCTAGCTGGTGATGCACTCACGTTGATCGCTGGAGGAAGGTAAAGCAGTCGTTGACGCTTCATACCTAGACGAGCCTTGACGGTTAATTATAACTTACAGCGATACCACTACAGCTACTCTCATATGTCTCTTCTACGAGTTGGCAGCGAACCCGAAGATCACCGAGAGAGTCTATGGTGAGCTGAGAAGCGTTAAGGTCAACGATACCGAAGGACTTCGCTGCCTTCCGCTCTTCAATGCCATTTTCTCGGAGTGTCTCCGCCTGCATCCAGCTATACCCAGTGGCGGGTACCGAGAGACACCACCAGCTGGAATCACCGTTGACGGGACATTCATCCCGGGCAAGACAAAGCTTATAGTTCCACGTTGGACAATAGCGAGGCGTAGGTGCAAAGTCTAGATTCCACAGAGTTCAAATCCAAACTGATCATCATACAGTGGAATCGTGCTTCGACAAGCCGAACGAGTTCATTCCTGAGCGATGGTTATCGCAGGATGAAGTAGCTCGAATGAGGTCTGCATATTCTCCCTTCGGATTCGGTATGCACATTCGGCGAAGTCCACAAAAGATACGGCGATGGACTGACTAGAATGCAGGGAGGTGGTCTTGCGTTGGCAAACGATTGGCCATGGATGAAATGATGCTAGTCACTTCGCATCTTCTCCGTACGTATCGCATCAGATTCGCGCCGGGACAGGATAGAGCAGCCGTCGAGCGGGACCTTCAAGACAACTTTGTAGCCATGCCGGGGAGGTTATACCTTATGTTTGAACTTAGGGAGTCGCCGTAGCAAGCGGTATGCAGCGTCGCAGCTGCGCTCAGCATGGCCAGCCAGGTCGAATTTGTTTCCATAACACCGGTATTGCCGCCATGACGCTAATACCAAAGTCGGCGTATTGGGCTTTACAAGGTATGTGTACGAATGTCCACGCTAGAGGTTACAAGCGGAGAGCTGAGGTTGCAGCTTGCGGTGTTGATGGTTTTCGCGAGGGCAGCTGCGATCAGGAGGCGCGAAGGATGCACGTTGCCGATTTGGTGCGCTAGTCCAGGCTAGCACGTGCCTTTGGGTCGTCACATTTCCCACCTTAGCCTGAGTTGCTTCATCCCTTTCGACTTCATCAATCATAACTTCCTCTGACTTCCATCGAGAAAGCCTCTAAAGAATATCACAGGACACTCCTGTCGCTACACCGTATCGTCCCGTGACCGAGCTTCGGTGGCAGCGGTGCCGCAACCCCCCTCGAGGACCAGGGCTTGCAATCTGCGTTGTATATACCGGTAACATCGTCTTCGCTCCCGTAGCTTCTACTACACGCTCCAGCTTCGTCCACTGCCGTCATATTTACAGTCTCCGGAGTCTATGTGCAGGACGCCTCGCTGGCAGTTCGAAATCATGCCTGGAATGCGTGTCTTTTGGTAGGGCTACAAATGGTTCCGGTCAGAAAACGCTAAGGGCAGTCTCCAATCTGCTACTAGGGCGCGCAGTCCATATATTAGGAAGATCAAACCCGCGCGGGAATGTTCAGTCTGAGGACTTAAGCAGATTGGACAGCGAAGCCAAATTTGTTCTGGACTGTCTGTTGAAGGAAGTGCTCTGAGCCGGCTATTAGCCGTGGGCATTGGCATTATCTCACATTGTGCACTTTGTAACTTAGTCTCCTCCAATAAACTCATTCATGAAGACAACAGGTTATGAGCCCGGGCACGCTCCCGTGGCACCCCTAATGTGATGATCTCTGCTAACAAAAATGGCGTACAGGATCATTACATACGGGATTGGCCCCAATGAGGACACTTTGTTCTCGGCGTATTGAACAGAACGCCTGCGTACGTACTGTACTGGGATGGGAAACCTCGACTTCACGAAAATCCTTCCCTCTCCTTCGACACCTCCGCGGCGCTCCTATCGCTGCAATATCAGTCAGAACCACTTCGGAATGCATTCAAATCCGAGCGCCGAATACAATCAATCACGCCTTTGAATACCAAGGCTAGAAATCGACACGATCTCGCCGCCGACACTCC
>NHNV01000075.1:95332-116791 GCA_002785995.1 Mycosphaerelloides madeirae | reverse complement strand
GATTAATGTGACCCACTCGGTGTTGGTAGGCTTGATCTGCTTTGGTCTTCCAGGTTGGTCTGTAGCTGTTACCACCTTAGAAGCTGAAATCTGTCCCATTTGGAAGCCAGTCTCATCAAAGTTGTAGGTATCTTCCGGTAGGATGCCATATTTGTTAATTGTATTCTTCACCAGCTCAAACCAGGCCCTAATAATCTCTGGATCCTCACAAAGTTTCCTCTGGCACTCATATGTCCTTCCAAGCTTTACTTTCAAGGCTGGTGTCCTCTTAACAAACTTGTCTGCCCATTTTGCTCCGACAGAAGGCGCATTCCTCGCTTTGCAGATTGTGTCTGCCATTGCTCTCACAATACTAATAGTTGGTGACAGCCCTTGTGAATCCAGCTTAAGTATTTCTTCTACAAGTGCATCCTCTTCAACCTTGCTGAGTCTCTTATTGGCTGGTGTGTAATTCTCTCGGGAAGTCCCTCCTTGGATTCTTCGAGTCAGGGTTGTTTTGGAGACGTTATAGGCTGCAGCAGCTTCTCTAATAGAAGCGCATTGACCAGACTGGAAAGCCGACACTGCCAGCAGTATGCTGCCTTCGTTTGGGCTGATTTGGACGCGATTTGGTTGAGACATGATGTATTGAAGACAGTAGATGTAGATTCAGAAGATTCCTGACCCACGCCCTGGTCTGGCCCACGCTCGGGTCCCCCGCGTTAGTGCCATAATCGATTATGTCAGCCACGCTGCCGAGATACGGTCACTTCTTCAATTTTCATTCATTTCTCAACACCAACAAGGCAGGCAAATACACTCAACTTGGACACAGACCCTGTATGCTGGCAAAGCTATTGTGGGGATCCTTCCGGAGTCCTTGGTGGAAGACGCTAGCGACAATTGTTTGATCAGATGGCACCTCGAAAGCTCCAGCACTGCTATGAACACGCGTGCGATTCGCTCGAGATGGCCTGAGGTATGCTTGGATGAACTCACCAGCTAACAACGACAGCTCTGCCGTGTATTAATCCCGCCGGCTGTTTGCAGATGATGTGGCACCAGCGAGGTGACGATCGGTACATCTTCCTTTCGTCCTCCCGGGTATATCTGATATGATCGGCATGGCGCACCGCAGGTCTTCAGTGCTCAAGCACGTCTTTGCTTTGGTCATCAATAGTTCTCCAGAGCGGGCTGTACGATCCATCATACGGCTGCCTCGTTGCTGGAGGCAGTAAGTCCTGGCTCTCTCATCTGCCACCTGGCTCCCGAACGTACCAGCGAAGAGTCGAACTCCCGCGGCCTCGACTCGTTTTGCCCGACAATCCCAGTCTTCTAGCATTACCCAAAGGTAGGTATGGTGAAGTTGGCTCCTACGGCAAACACAACCTACTTCACGAAGTCCTGCAGCTCAGTCCCTGTTTCCGAAGACTTGAGCCCAGAATTGAAATGCCAGACCTTCGGCGATGCGAACAAGACATTTGATCCCGATCTCTTTGTGACTGTTGCAGAATATCAAGCCGCCAGCACATCTTCAACTCAAGGCCAACATGGCGGGTATACCGCAGCGTTCAGTCTTCTATGGAGCACCATATCGAAAGCAACAGGTTGGAGACTGCCGACAACTGGACTAAAATTTTCAGTCTCGTCACCTTCCTCCAATGGTCGTCATCAGCAGCTGCGATTGAATGGGAAGAAAATCCAGCTGTGCTGGAATGGGAGTTGATGGAGGAGAAGAACACGCCTAAGATCATCGAGGCTCTGGCCACAGACTTGCGATCCTTCGTCGTCTCTGCATACCTTCCCCTGTTCAGAACCACAGCGACATATTACCAGGTTGCAGTGAAACCCGCTACATCAACGATGGCAGCCGCCACGTTCACAGGCGTACAGCTGTCTGTAGCTGGTCTGGACTCCAGTATGACTGCCTCTAC
The DNA here is from genome assembly GCA_002785995.1 of Mycosphaerelloides madeirae. Classification (NCBI taxonomy): domain Eukaryota; kingdom Fungi; phylum Ascomycota; class Dothideomycetes; order Mycosphaerellales; family Mycosphaerellaceae; genus Mycosphaerelloides; species Mycosphaerelloides madeirae. Next base: position 114,878 of record NHNV01000075.1, on the reverse strand, counting down.
GACAGCATCAGCACTATCGGACACGAACGCAGGATTCCGCAGACCTATCTCAACAGAATCAGCCTCGTGGCTTGCTATTGGGTCTCCATGTTCGATCGCGCTGTTGTTCTTCATTTGCATCTGCATTCCCGTCTTCAAGTGACATCGTCGAGGCCGTAGCGGCCATTCTACACCTACCCACGACTACAACGCCGAGCCGCTCTTCCCACATCGACCCTTGGGAAATATCTCGGACACCAGCTTCACAACTGAGGCTGGGCTGGGCTGTGGATACACGGGGAAGGCCAATGCAAGCACATAAAACTTAACGATGCTGCCAGAGCTTGCAAGTCCTGCCTCGCACTCGTCCGAGATGCTTTATAGCAATTCAACCAGCGATGATACACCCGAGCTCTCTGTGAACGACTTCGATGACCCGTTCTCTGACAGAGCAAGGTTGTTACGCTCGCGTCACGGCACACCTGGAGTATCGTCATCTTCTTACCCACTTCGAGATCGACTGAGCCACGATACGGTTCGGCGACGGCATGCGATCAAGTCAGTTCCACGATCGTCGAGACACAGAATCTCGCAGAGCAGGAGCACTAGTGTCTCCGAGCAGGAACTGGGGGATATGGTAGCCGCCTCCAACATGACAAACCGCGATCGTATTCTGCGACGGTTTCGAAGCCTCGACGATACTTCCAAATATCTTGTTACCGGCGACGGCGGCACTTGATGTGAGAGCATGGGCACCAAAATATCGAAACAACCCAAATGCTTTCGTGCGTCTAGGATGCTGAGTTACCAAAGATAACATCCATTGCGGACACTGCTTTCATGCCTCTTGCGACCGCCCCCATATCACGTGGGAGGATACCAAGTGGAGAGCAATCAACACATGTTACGCCGGTGCTTCCTCTGTGCTACTTTTGCCTTGGATCCGAGACATGGGTAGCAGTGCACAGCCGCTATGTACAACTCATGCCAAACTTTTGGAGCCACGGCATCACACCCTCTCACCAGGATCTGCACTGCTTCGATAAGAATACTGTCATGTTGCAGAAGCCCAGATCCTGTTCGAAAGTGTGCGCCTCGGTCGCGGCACCTCCATCGTTCTTTGCGACTGTCGACGAACTTTCAAGGCATCCGTCATGACAACTTTTTCGCCTACGTCTGTCGATTGGATTTCGACTGCACCAAGCTTTTCGCAATCCGGACCAATCCATTTCGATACATCGTCACTACTGAGGATATTGACAGCTTCTGCTACTATTCAAACTCCTAGCATATCCTTCCACTATGATCCCAGCTCTGTGTCTGTAAATACCGTTCCAGAGCCAACAGATCGTACTCCATCGCCACCGCCGACTCATGGAACCACCAACAAACAGAGCTTTGGAGTCTACATCTCTGTCCTGGTTCTGAGCATCTTACTCGCGCTCGCTCTGCTGGTCGTAGGGTATCTAGCATGGCGCCGTTATCGACGTCGGAAGCAGAGCTTTACTTCCTCGAGCCTGGAGATGAAGCCGAGCGATAAACAGGAAGCGCCAAATACGGCTGAGCAGACCCTGCTTGAGAGAGACGACTTGCGCGTAGTCTCTCCTTCGCGGCCGGAGTATCCTCGACCACATGACGAATACGCTTCAAGACGGAGAGATTGGCCTTGCGAGATCTCGCCTATCTCCCCCCAAAGTCCGGACTCGCCTACTCAAGCCCGAATTGTCTCGCCCCCACCGGCATATCCGAGTCGATATGGATCTGCAACTTCTAGGTCTTTGCCGCCTTTGCCAGTCTTAATCGTCAAGGAACGTGAGCCGCCGGATTCTCCGCCTACAAGGTCACATCGGATAGCCGACGACACTTCAGGACAGGCTGGTCGAATAGAATCGGAGTCAATTGGGATTGTATCGCCTGTTTCCCGTGAGGAAGAAGAAGCGCACTCGAATCATCTCCCTGTTCTGAGGAAAAGTTCCGAGCGGCGAGCTGGGTCTGGGTCTGGATCACCACCGTCGACGCCGATGATGTTTCAAGAGTATTTTGGTCTACCCAATGGTATGATGTGATTTCTTGGAGAGTGCCAGGTGCTCTCACTTTTGATCTGGCGGGATCGAGATGTGATGTACGAACGGATTTAAACGAAGTGGGTATCATGAACTCCATAAGGGAGTCAGCCTCAATGGTAACTCACATGAAGATGTAGTTCCCGAAAGCTAGCTTCTTGGATGGCAGTAGTGTGATGTGCAAGGCACCAATCCAGTCGATGTCGAACCTGCCTCAACCCAACCTTCCCCTGTGTTTCTCATCACTCAAGCAACCTTAACAATCTCTACAGCCCATAGCCCCTTATCAAGCACCCATACTTTCCCATCCCAACCCTCCTTGTGGCTATCGACCTGCAACACCTCAAGATCGAGACCGCCCCTCTTTACCACTCCCGGGTAAATCTTCGGATTGATCAACTGCGCTTCCTGCTTAGAGATCTTCCGCGCAAAGTCCGGGAGGCGGACGCGGAGCTTCGAAATAAAACTGACATGGCTATTACTCATTCTGAACAGCCATTTGAGTACTGCGGTCTTGTCGAAGTTGAAGGTGGGCGCGTTAGGGGAATTGATGAAACGGGCCTTGAAGTTGAGGGTGGCGCGGAAGAGGGTGTTGCCGTAGAAGGCCTTGGCGGTCTGGGCGCGGATCATGCGGTTGAGTTGGAGGCCGACGGGTGGCTTGTAGGTACTGAAGTCAATGTCGACGACTTTGATGTCGGAGGTGTTGATGACGAAGTCGAGGATCAAGTCTCGGAGCTGAGGGAATGGTTAGTTGAGTTTCGACTTAGACGACACGTGTGAGCGTGAGCGCGGAGACGTACTTCTTGGGCCAGGGCGTGGATGCGAGGGGTGAGACTGTCCATTGCGGATGTGCTGGAGTGCGACGGTGTAGACGGAGTGGTGTGAAGAATTCGAAGATGAGGGTGGAAGAACTCGAAGTGGATGTGCGCCGGTGTGGTGGTGTAGACGTAGCATGGTATGGTCGTAGAAAGTCTTGAAGGAAGTCGAAGGTGAGTGGATGTGTAGCGGGGACGGTAGAGAAAAGGGGTCATTGAGAACAAGTGTGTCATTCGGACTCTAGCGCAATGCCAAGGCGCATGTGATAACCGCAGCACACAACAAAATACATAAACGCTTTCGGGTATCAAGACGAACTCGCGCTCAAAAACTGCGCCCGCTCAAAATATTGTCGCTCGTGATTCCTACGTTCCAGCTCGTCGTAAAAGTGTGTCTGTAATGGCAAAGCGCCAAGATCAAGAACGCCTTCAGGCTGCCCGCCATCGCTCAAGAAAGAATCATATCGTGGTAGTGTGTGTTTGTGATGTATGTCGCGATGCGTTGTGAATGTGCTGGGCGTCTATGGTGCTCTGTCGCAGTGGCATACTTCAAGCATCGCCAATAACAGAGTCCATCTCCGGCGTAATCTTGGCCCTGGGTGCAGGCTTGCGGGCAGTCTTAACCTTCACGGTGCGCTTCACCAACTTCGGTCCCGTCTTAAAGTACTGCACCTCGTGACCCTCAAAGAACGCCGGTGTCTTGCGCAGCTGAACAGCGAAAGACTCAGTGTTGTAAGCGATAACTTTCGCTTTGCCGGGCTTGTACTTGCTGAGTTGCTCGAAGGCGGGAGGCACCTCGTCTGGGACAGTGGGTGGGTAGCCGCGATTAGGGTCGAAGAGCACCCACTCTGGGATTCTGGTCAGCACACCCATCGCTTTTTCGTTGGCGGTAATACTACTTACTGCCCGTAAGGTTGACTTGCGTCTTGCCGTTCTTCTTGGGGCTGCCGCCTTTCTTTGCAATGCCGCTGCGACGGGTCTGCTTCTTCAGGAAGGCATCGAGCTTGCGCTGCTTCTTGATGATGGCTTGGGCGTGAGTGCCGTACTGGCGCTGCGTAGCGCTGTCGACCTCAGGCTCAACGAGGATACCCAGGACGCGGATCTCCTGGGCAGAGTAGCCCATGGCGGCGAGGTCGTCTCGCAGTCCTTGCGGGTCATCGTCGAGGAGGCCGGTGGGTCGCTTGAACGCGCCCATACGTTGCGTGTAGTTCATTGGCGGGGGTGGACCCATTTGCATTGGCGGACAGCGCTCGGGCGACTGCTTGGGCGACTGCATTGGAGAAGAACTTGGCGGGGAGGGTGGTTGGGTGCGCCTGCCAGAGCGTCTGGGTTCTGAGGAAGGTGACATGATGCGCGCGAAAAGAAGGAAGGTATGCTTGATGATGCTGTGCGAGGTGCGACCCGCGCAGATGCTATAGTGAGTGCAGTGGTGGAATAGAAGTACAAGTACAAGTGGTGAAGGTTGTGGCGAGCAAGCGGGTGTACAAAGTAGAGCGATGCGTTGAAATATGTATGTCGAGAGGAAGGAGTGTGTCGGAAAGGAAGAGGAAGTGTCGAGATGGAGGGAGGTGCGCGCGGTAGAAAGTCTTGAGACAAGAGTGAGGTGCGGCTATTGTGGCAGCGCGATCGTGATTGGTCCGCGGACATTCACATGCGGTTCTCCACGTGCAAATGAGCAGTCAGCATCGGAGGACATCAAATTTAGGATGGAGAGTTTCATACTAGATGTTGCGCAAGTGCTACACTCGCTCGCTCAACCAAATGGCACCTCGACAGCCCGCTCGAATCACGCCTGTTAAAAGCTCGTATGGATTTGCCTCCTTGGCGTCGTTCTCTACCGCATGGTCCAGATGCTCGAGCTCCTCGTCGCGTATCCTGCGAATGTCCTTAACTAACGTGCGAAGTTCTTCTCCCGGTTCTTCTCCGCTCGCCTCCATATCTTTGAACCATGACAGCAGCTCCCGCACCTGGTTGTTGTAATGGTCCCCAATCTCCGTCTCGACTGCTTCGGTGCACGCCATTGCGGCCTCTCGTCCCATCACTCCAGTACCCCACCCCAGCACAGTGGCCGCCGCGTGCCAAACGGAATACATCGCCGTCGGGCGTATTCTATGCTTCGCGAGCAGTTCGTTGAACTTGGCGAAGTGGCCAGCTTCCTGATCGTACATGTGCTTCATCAGAGGTCGTAGATGCGGGTACGCTTTGACGATGGGAGGCCTCTGGGCTGTGTAGATGAGGGTCGCCGCTAGTTCGCCAGCATGATTTACGCGTAGAGCCGACTCCAGGAACTTCTTTTGTGCATTGCTGAGCGGCTTCTTCCTGGCTGGTCGGGGCGTGCTCAGGCTCTCGGGAGCTCTCTCCTCCTGGTCTTGGGAGATTCTAGTCGAAGCAAATGTACGGCGGGAGACATCACGGGCTCGTAGTTGGAATGCCAGTGGAGTAAGCCTTGACTTCAACGGAAGAGAGGGTGATATTCGAGCCATTGTGATGGGAGGCAAGACGAATGGACGTGAGAGAGAAACATCGAAGTCTATGCGTCAAGATGCCGTGGAATAAGCTTTCGGAAATAGCCGCGCAGATCGCCGCTTCCTTCTGACGACAACATGCAACGCGCCTTGCGTTTACTCAGGAGAATCGTCCCGACGTCCTTGATCCGCTTCCTATTCATCGCGCCCAACAATAGCCCGCCTACTATTGTGCCCACTGCGAAGCCGTGTACAATACAACAAGCCCAGCCACCCACTTGCTCACACAATACTTCGACCGTCTGCGCATCTGCTACCTCTGTTCATCAACTTTCAGCCATCTTTTTCGCGCCTTCAACCGCACACCAAATACACACCGAACGACCGCCAACAGACTGAACCCTATCGCACACGACCACGTTCTACCGAATAAACGTACTTCCGCGCCGGCCGCCGAATTGAACTCAGCAGAAACGCCCAGAAACCGCCATGTCTGATCTCGACAACGAGCTTCTAGAGTTGGCGGGAGGAGACAGCTCGGACGACGAGGGCGACGACTTCGAACGATTAGATCAGACGCAGGTGTATGAGGATCGCTCGCCCAGTCAGGAGGCCAAGTCGAGCGTGGAAAAGACGGAAGACGCTGGTGCTAGTCGGAAAGGAGTTGCGCAGAAGGTCAAAGCTCGTGGTAGGCGGAAGCGCAAGGAGGAGAGTGAAGACGAGGATGACGAAGTGTAAGTTGCCCTGCAAACGCCCGCGCATCCCCACCTGCCCTCTCTCTTCCTCCTTCATTACAAACACCCTCTCCCACACGGGCGCGTACTCTCCGAGGCACAACCGACCACCGCCATCCGCGTGCCACCGCTGCCATGGGCATCTCCGCTGACCACCGCGGCAGCTCACCAGCGCGCGATGACTCCGACGACGGCGAAGCAGACGCTCCGGGCGAGTTCGACGACGAGATTGACGATGTTGGTCTGGGATTCGAGGGCAAGTTCCACTCCAGCACCGACCGCGACCACGTCATGAGCCTTCCCGAGCTCGAGCGTGAGCAGATCCTCGCAGAGCGGAATGAGCTGCTTGAGCGAAAGCGCCAGGATTTGATGTTGAAGAAGGCCTTGAGTGCCAACAAGCGCAAGGCATCAGATGCAGAGCTTGGCGAGAGTTCACGTAGGAGCACACGGCCAAAGGTGGACAAGCGACCCACTGCCCTTGACGACTACAGACGTGCGCGAGAACAGAAAGGCGCAGAGCGAAGCCGCCTGGACTCTGCCCGCGATCGCAGAGATAAACGCTCGCCATCTTCAGCTTCCGACCGCGATGTTGATGGCGAGAGCGAGGTCGAGTGGGCTGAACCATCTTCTGATAACCGCAAAGATGAGCCTCCTGCCGATCTCAAAGACTACGAGCGCTGCAGAATCGGCCGCTCCACTTTCGCCAAAGTCTGCTTCTACCCTGAGTTCGAGGAGAGCATCAGAGGCTGCTTCACGAGAGTCAGCATCGGCATCGACCGAGAGACTGGCCAGAACTCATACCGCATGACTCAGATCAAAGGTTTGTGCGTTTCTTCTGAACAACTGACTGAGATTCTGACAAAGGCTGTAGGTGTTGCCGATGGCAAGCCATATCAGATGGAGTTGCCAAACGGCAAGAAGCTTACAACCGATCAATACGCCATTGTCACTCAAGGTCCTCACGAGAAACACTGGCCATTCTCTGCCTGCTCTGATAGCAAGTTCACCGACAGCGAGTATGGTCGCTTCACTCAGACGCTGCGCAACAATAGCGTGCGGCTGCCATCCCGGAAGTTTCTCACCGCCCGACACAACGCCCTTCATGACCTCTGGAACACTCACTGGACCGAGGAGAAGCTTCAGCTGAAGTTCAAAAAGCAAGAAGACATCGCGCGCAAGCACGACCCCGTCTACATCGGCAAACAGAAGCGCAAAGAAATCCAAGCGCGACGTGCTCAAGCCGAACAGGACGGAGACTTGGAAGCCGTATCGCAATGCGACAACGAGCTCGAGGCCATGGACAACAGCAGCACTACCGCAAATGGTTCTGCCAAGCCCAAGCCGAGCCCGTCGAAAGCTCATCACCAGGATAAATTGGCTGCTCTTAACCGTGCCAACCGTGCGAAGACTCAGAAGGAGGTTCGAAATGCGCTCATTGCGGAGCGCAACAAAGTGCTCAAGGAACGCGACGCTGCGATTGAGAGGCAGATGCTTGAGGCCAAAGCCAAGGCTTTGGTGCGCAAAGAGAGTCGAGAGGCGCAGCGGAAAGAGTCGAACAAGGATCTCTTTGGCGAAACTCCTGACGGCAGCCGCGCTGGCACCCCTGCCAACGTCGACACATCAAAGAAGGTTGCGACCTCGCATGGCCCCGTCAAGAAGGGTCCTGTTGGTGCTCTCAAGCAGAAGAGCCTGGACGACGATGTTATCGGCGGCCTTGACTTGGGCATTGATTTGGAGATATGAGGTTGTCTTGCAGCCAGAGGTTTCGCAACAGAAATTGTAGCGCTTGTTGGTGTAGCAAGGGCAGCCACTTGAATAAACTCCAATTCAATCGCAACTATAACCGCAGCCCTTCTTGCCGGTGATTTCTTCTCTGTTTGACATGTGTACGACTGCAATTCCTGGCGGTCGCCATCCTCGAATGCGTCTTCTCCGCGAGTGTTGTAAGCCAATCCCGACAAGCGAGCGAGGCTGTAAGCCATCGCCTGCACCTGCACGACTTTCGTGTTCGAAAATACACCACCATTTCTCCTCAAACGCATAGTTTCCTTTTCCTTTTCATTCACAAACCGGCATAATAATCCAGGCTCCTGATTAGGATCAATAGCCTTTCAAAGTTTCTCTAGCCTACCAACGGCGCCGCAGTATTTAGGGCGGCGAGGCGATCTTCCGAGGAACCTCAACGAGGGGGTTATTTCGCGAAACATGCAGCGTCGCGACTGCTGACGGGGAAGCATCACTGTTCATCGCTTGATCACTTCTGGGATAAACACGGCTTCCTCATCTATGGCGAATACATGAGTACGAACGATATCTCTGTCCCGCGACCTCTAACGCCACTCCCACCTCACGTCATGCAGCAGAGATCCTTCCTCACGGCGGCTCTGCTGCTTCCCGTTGTAGCTGTCGCTCTGAACAGCTCTACGACTTCTGATCTCGTCGCGGGTCTTAAGAATGTGACGTATCCGTTTGGATTGCCCTTGAGCGAGATTTCGGGGTTGACGTCTGAGGTGGAGAGTGTTGTTGGGAATGTTTTAGGGGATTTGGTCGCGTCTCTGTTGCCGTCGAATCCTGATTTGGAGTTTTATGGGCTTTCAGAGCCGGTTTATCCTACCCGTGAGTTGATGTTGGGGCTTGGATTGATGGAGGAGGAAGCTGACTGTTGGGCAGCCAATGCTTCGGGCAGTGGAGAGTGGGCCGATGCTTTTGAACGGGCAAAGGCGCTGGTCTCGCAGATGACAGTGGAAGAGAAAGGTGTGAGTATTTTCAGAATAAGAAGAATCAAGACATTCGTTGACGATGTATTGCAGAACATCACTCTTGGCCAATCTTCGACTCAAGGCTGCTCCGGATTTACCGGAAGCGTGCCACGTCTAGGCTTCCCTGGAATTTGTCTCAATGATGCTGAGAGCGGCGTACGCGGAGGGAACCTGGTCTCTGGATATCCTGCAGAGCTGCATGTAGGCGCTTCATGGAATCGATCTCTTGCTGGCGCTCGGGCTTCTGCACTGGGAAAGGAGTTCGCTGGGAAGGGGATCAATGTCCTTCTTGGGCCAGTGAGTGATGGACCGAACGGCAACACTCGACAAACAGGCTGATAATATCTGCGTAGGTGGTAGGACCCATTGGAAGAATCGCGAAAGGAGGTAGGAACTGGGAAGGCTTCACCAGTGACCCTTATCTGGCTGGCAGTCTCGTCGCTCCGACTGTGCAGGGCATGCAAGAGTCCGTCATTGCGTGTGTGAAACACTTCATCTGCAGTAAGTCTGAGCATTACGTTGGTATGCATTTTACTGACTTGGTTCTTGCAGATGAGCAAGAGACCAATCGAAATCCCTTTCTGCTTGGAGATCTGGGCGGGATCGGACAGCAAGCCGTGTCAGCGAACGTCGATGACAGAACGATCCATGAGCTGTACCTGTGGCCATTCTACGATGCTCTCAATGCTGGCGCTGGCAGTGTTATGGTATGTACTTCGCCCTTGTACGATATGCATTCGCATACTGACAATAGACAGTCCTCCTATCAAAGAACGAACAACTCGTACTCATCGCAGAACAGCAAGTTGCTGAACGGGCTTCTGAAGACTGAGCTAGGCTTCGAAGGCTTTGTGGTAAGTATTCCATTTGCTGCTATCGAGCGATCTGTTGAACCTCGAAACAGGTGAGCGACTGGGGAGCCGTACACACAGGCATTGCTACGAATAACGCTGGACTTGACATGGTGATGCCGAGCAGCTCCTTCCTCACTCCCGACAAAATCGCAACCGCGGTCAGCAATGGCTCCCTCAGTGCATCTCGAATCGACGACCAAGCTACTCGTATCCTCGCAGCTTGGTACCGTTACGCCCAATTCTCGGACCCAGGCATGGATACTTACTCCGACGTTGACGTCCAGACGCCCGAGGGCGAAGTAATCAATTTTGATGCAGCAGTGGAAGGACATGTCCTCGTCAAGAATGTAAAACATTCGTTGCCGCTCAACAAACCGAAAGTATTGAACCTTTTCGGGTACGACGGCATCGGAGGCAAGAACACATCGGCTCAAGGGCCTATCCTTTCCATCGTGGGTGCAGCAAATACGCAACGCTATCCGGATGGTCGACCCTTCACTGCGCTGGACCTTGGTCTCTTCTCACTTGGGGTAGAGCCAGACAATTCAGGGCCGGCGATAGCTCTCGACGGCACTATGATCACAGGGATAGGATCTGGAGCTGTCACGCCTGCGTTCTCCTACGCTCCATCTGATGCGTTTGCAGAGCAAGCTACTCTCGACGGGACTACGCTTTACACGGATTTCTCGTCACCAGCGCCTCGTCTAATATACCCCACTGTCAAGTCCCCAGGCGATCCATGTATCGTCTTCATTAATGCCCAAGCCGGAGAGACGTGGGATAGAAGTGGACTTTCGGACACCTACAGCGACAATCTGGTTACCAGTATTGCCTCGCAATGCAACAACACCATGGTCGTCATTCACAACGCTGGGATACATCTCGTGGACGACTGGATCGATAACGAGAACATCACCGCTGTTATCTTCGCCCATCTTCCAGGCCAAGAGAGTGGTCGTGCTCTAGTTGAAGTCATGTATGGCAAGCAATCGCCTTCGGGCCGCCTACCGTACACAGTCGGCCAGTCGGAGGAAGATTATGGCGAACTCCTGAACCCAACTCAGTCCAGCGACATGTTCCCGCAGTCAAACTTCAGCGAAGGAGTCTTCATCGACTACAAGCACTTCATCGCCAACGGTATTACTCCAAGATACCCCTTTGGATTTGGCCTAACTTACTCGACTTTCAACTATTCCTCCCTACAAGTCTCCTACGAAAGCGGAGCGAACAACGCCATTCTTCCTCCTGATGCCTCTACCTCGCCCGTCCCACAAGGTGGTCTAGCTTCTCTCTACGACGTGCTGGCGACAGTTACTGCGACCGTGACCAACTCCGGATCGACAGCAGCCGCTGAAGTCGCTCAGCTGTATATCGGAATTCCTGGTAGTGGCGTGCCCAAGCAGCTTCGAGGTTTCGACAAGCGGCTGATCCAACCAGGCCAGTCGGCGACCTATACGTTTCCATTGAGGAGAAGGGACCTGAGTGTGTGGGACGTCGTACAGCAGCAATGGACGCTGCAAAGCGGAACATACGAAGTTATGGTTGGGAAGGATGTCTTGGATATACAGTTGACAGGACAATTGTCGTTTAGCTAAAGTGATCAAATGCGGTTTTACAACCTGTTCTGGTACCCCATCGCCCCAAAGGCACCCCCAAATCAACCCCAAATCCTCCCATCCTCCCAATCCTACAGCTGACAAAACTTCGACTGCCTCAGGCACTCCAACCGTCGAATACATATACTCGCCTCTTCACCTCTTTTGACCTTCACAACTCTCTCTTAATACATCTCAACCATGTTCTCCACCGAAAAACCAACAATCACCCTTTACACAGGCCAAACCCCCAACGGAATCAAAATCAGCATCACACTCGAGGAACTCAACCTCCCCTACACCGTCCACGGTACACCCTCCCCCTTCCTCTCTCATCCCTTACCTAACACTCCTCCCAGCCGTTAACATCCCCTCCAAAGAACACAAACAACCTGCCTTCCTCGCCCTAAACCCCAACGGACGTATCCCAGCCCTAACCGACACCCTCCCCTCCGGCACCCCCATCCGCATCTTCGAAAGCGGAAGCATAATGCAATACCTTGTCGACCGCTACGACACAACCCACAAAATCTCCTACCCCCGCGGCACCGCAGAACACATCGAAATGACCTCCTGGCTCTTCTTTCAAAACGCAGGCGTGGGACCTATGCAAGGCCAAGCAAACCATTTCTTCCGCTACAGCGCCGCTGCGCCGATTCCGTATGCGATTACGCGCTATCAGAACGAGACGAAAAGGCTTTATGGTGTTGTTGATAAGCATCTCGCTGAGGCGGGGAGGGAGTATTTGTTGGGGAATAAGTGTACGATTGCGGATATAGCGCTTTGGGGATGGGTGGCGCTGGCGAGGTGGTCGTTGGGAGGGGATCCGCCGCCGGCGAGTCCATTGGATGAGTTCCCGAGTCTGAAGGCTTGGGAGCAGAGGATGTTTGAGAGGGAGGGAGTGCAGAAGGGAAGGCAGGTACCGGAAAAACATCAGAGGGAATTGTTGCAGGATACGAAGGCGATGAAGGCGTTTGAGGAGAAGGGGAGGGCGTTCTATCAGAAGTTGGCGGAGGAAGAAGAGCAGAAGAAGTGGAAGGAGAAGGCCGAGGGCGAAACCTGATGAGAGTTGGTGTCTTTCAACGGGTGTGAATTGGTATGCGAAGTTCTGGGTATCTCTAGTGGAACCAAAAAGGCGCCGATTGTGCACACATTCGGCGCGAAAAGAGGTCGGCTGTCAAGTTCGGAGCTCATTTCGTAGTTGTGTGCCACTATCATCAGTGGTGCTCGGCCTTTTCGCCGTTGCTTCCGTCGACGGCTCATCCGCTTTTCTCTTTTGCGGGATAGCCCAAGAAGATCTGTCGAAGCGGACTCCATCTCCCAGTGGTGGGCGAGAGACTAAACTGTCAAATCGAAACCCATTTCCAAGTGGTGGACGAGGATGCACAATCCTATGTGGGTCGAGATATGCGACGTGAGGTGTCTGATGTGTCACTGGTGGTTGAGTAGCAGACGGATACGGCGCCCTGTAGAGAGACTTTGCACTTGCAGCGATCATAAAGTCACGGCTCGTAGCATTCGGATCAGACGAGATTGCTGGCGCGGAGTTTGGCATTGGACGTCTGTCCAGATAGGGCCAACCAGGAGACACGTTCGTTGGCGGTGTATGTGGCCGGCGATTTTGTGTTTCCACGTAGCGAGCCACGAGATGAGCTGGGACGTGAAGTGGATGCACGCCGGGAGGTACTATCTGACCGTTCGCTTGTAAATTGGGTGCAAGTGGACGTCCCGGTACATCGTGGGGCAATCGTCCCGGCACTTGTGATTGTGTATCGACTAGCGGTAGAAGGTCGTTGCTCTCTGGTCGTCTTCGGGGCGGTAGACCAGGCGAAGGGACAGTTATACCGACACCTTCCTGGATTTCCAACTGGTCTTCGGCATTGCTGGCATCCATGAACGGGCGCACGATATCCACAGCAGCCGGAATTTGCGAACAGACCGCGGCCAGAGCCCGCTTCAGCTGGTCCAACGAGGAAGTAGATTCGATGGCGTCTAAACATTCGTCTTTCCGTGCCTCCTGCGGCGATTCCTCTTCGATTTCTGCTCTGAGCTCGACATCTTTGTTCGCCTGACGCCAATGCTTACTCGCATTTCCGATATCCTGAGTAGAAATGACGTGGACCTCGCGGGCAAAGGCACCGTATTTCTCTTTCAACCACTTGCTCACGGCCGGATACTTGTAACCCTCTTCGACTTTGACTTTGCCTGCGTACATTACCGCATTACTGCGCTTGAAGCGATCACACACAGCGATGTCGTGGGTATGGTGGTGGTCTCTGTTCTTGGCGATGACAGTGGGCTGTATATATAGCCACTCGGGGATGCATCTACATTGGAGAAAGCCTGGAGTACTGCATGGAGGGTCCAGATCTGCGTGCTTGGTATAAGAAGTGAGCTTTATCCTCACTTTGCAGGGATCGACGTCCTGAAGGAGACTGTCCTTGCTGGGTCTGTTGCGGACGCGAGTGCCGCGTGATGGATTCTCCTTGGCTCCTCTGAACCTGCGCCTGTTGCGGCACTCCCACGACTCGTTGACGGCGCCATTGGGTTCGAGGGTGGGATGTGTGGAACGTTGATAGACATTGCTCATGTGCGGCCAGTAGTCGGCAATTTGCTGGCTGTTGAGCAGTACCGGCTGCTCCAACTTCAGCAACCGGTCCCGAACCGCATCGATGTCGCGTGGGAATGGGCGATACTTGAGCTGCTTGTTGGCGTACTGCAGCCTGCCATTGACGACGGGCGGCAGGTCAAGCTGCTTGCGGTTGGTATATTCGGGACCGAGCAGAGGCTCGAGGGCTGCTGGCGGTGCTGGCAGTGCTGGCGGAGGAGGAGGGTTGGTTTTGGGTTTGGGGTTAGGTCCGGTGTCGTATTGCATTGGGCGGAATGGGGCTTGGTGGCAGGGCCAGCGACTCGGCGGTCTGCTACTGCGGCGGTGTTACATTTTGCTCTGATGGGTGGGAGAGTCGCGAATCATGTCGTGATGTCGCGAAGGCGCGGTATAGCCTCATACATAAGCGTCTCAGTGGATAACTTAACGCGGGGGACCCGGGCGTGGGCCGGACCAGGGCGCGGGTCAGGAAATCCGAGTTACAAGTACATAACATTCGTTATTGAAACAATCACATGGTCAAATAACTCTATATCATAATATCTAATATACTGCTATCTGCTTTTTATTCTATGAATTCTAATAGTATAGCCCTATTAACTATATCTACTATATATTAGTTCTCTCTTCTTTACCCTTAGTATCTCCTTCCTCTCTTTAGCTTCAATATGACTTTAATAAACTATAGCTCGTACTTTACTAATTAGTAAGGTATAGTCTAACTAAAATAGAAGGAGGCTAGAAAGTCTTCTTTAGTAATATAAAATATATAGTATATTAAGGAAAGTATAGATTAGGAGGCTAGTAGGAGTAAATGCCTAAGGTATCTAGTACTAAGGTTAGACCCTAGATTTAGAGAGAGAAATCTTCTCTCTCTCTCTCTCTCTTTAACCTTCCTTTTATCTATATCTACGATATCGTTAGTAAGTATAGCTTTTATTAATACGACTAGTTCAGATCCCTAAAAGACCCTACCTCGTTTTACCCTTTTCTACTATACTATAATAGGCGACCTATTATACCTATTAAATCCTTAGCTTAATATAGTATCTAATTAGGTCTTATTTCAATTTTAAGAAGGCTATATTTAGGGAACTAAAGTAACTAATATCTAGTAGTTAGAGAAGGTGTAAGAAATAAGGTATTAGCTAGAGGAGAATAATATTATTATCCTCGTATAACTATAAGGGAAGAGTTAAGATAGGGTAATATAATACGACTATAGTAGCTAAACCTAATTACTTAATATTACCTAGAGAAGGGAATTAAGAGAAGAAGTAGGAGGCTCCTTTAATATATTATTAGTAGGGGAATGCCTACTAAGATAACACCTCTTTTATTTACGTTAAGTATTAGTATTACTACCCCTAGGATACGTAAGAACTAATTAGCTATAGTTATACTAGGGGAGCTTTAGCTAAAAGTACTTACTTCTATATTAGCTTAGTATAATAGTAGTCTCTTTCTAAAGGTCTAATACAGTTTTAGAGGGGTATTAGTAACGGATAGTTAAGGATACCTACGCTCCTTTAGAGAATAGGTATTAACGACCTTATAATACTTATATAACCTATTATTCAAAAGTTGTTATTTAATATAGTTGTATCACAAACAGGTACAAAGTGCACGTATTCGGGAAATAACAAGACGTTCGATATAGGTCTAAGAAGAGCGCGAGGAGCGCGTTGTAGAAGTAGGCAAAGCCAGCGCGCTAGCGGCCCGCTAGCGCGTCATATGTATGCCGAGCTGCGGCTAGAAGCCGCGAGCCCGGGGATTGAGTGAATGTTGTGAGCGCTGCTAGTACCGTGACACCACCCCCCCCTTCATATCGCTGCTGTCCGCAGTAGCCAGACCCATCTGCACACCCTGTGTGCGTAGCATTGCCCTCGCAAAGGCCTCGTCTTCTTTCATGTCTGCTTCTTNACGGCTTACCGTCAAACGATAACCATCCAGTCGCAGTAACTTCTCGCTGACTCGCCTTCGAGCCAAGCTGGTCGGTTCGCTGCGCTGAAGCTACTGCGCTGGTATCACCGTTGCGCGTACCTGCAGCTATACATGTGCAAACCCCCGGGGCACACGGGCACTCCATATCAGTCGTCGTCACCGCTGAAGCCAAGCTTGCAGATGGCGCGCCTCTCACCACTGGCACCTGGCGATCTTCTCGTTGCCGAGCGAGTCGCATGCCTGTTGGAACACCCTCAAAGGGTACCTAGTCTTGTGGCGGCTTGAAGTTGGCTGGTATTAGCTTGTCCGGTTGCTGGGAATGAAAGTCCGCGGCAGAGGCGGCAGCACTGTCCACGACATTCTCAGCAGGCTCCTATGTCTTGTCCTGGTAGCCCTTCCATTTCACCAGATACTGAACTTTCTTCCAGCGGCTATATATGCGGCTGTCAGTGATGGCCTCAACTTCCCAATGCTCTTGTTCCTCACCGTCTTCTTCGATCGTAATAGGCGGCGGTTCTGCGAAGCGCTGCCATTCGGCGATAGGCTCGTGCGCGGGTTTAAGGAGGTTGGCGTGGAAGACATCGTATTTGGCTCGCAGGCTGGTGGGGAGTTTGATTCGATATGCGTCGTAAGGAAGAACTTCAAGAATTGCGTACGGGCCTGCGAATTTGATGTCAAGTTTCTTGGCCGGACGGTCCGTGCTCCAGTTCTGCGTGTTGACGTAGACCTGGTCACCTGACTGATATGCTGGGGGTACCGTTCGGTTTTCATTCGCGTTCTCAGCGTACGTGGTTTGCGCGAGGTAGAGGCTCTCCTTTAGCATCTTCGAGATCTCCTTGAGGCGCTTGGCGAAGGCGTCTGCAGATTCTGCATCAAGCGTTCGTTGGCGCGGCATCAATTCCTTAGGCAAATCGACATCAATGTCAGCCTCTGAGAACCTCGGGTGCAGCCCTCGATTGGCGTAAAAAGGCGTGACTCTAGTGCTGGCAGACACTGTGTTGTTCGCGGTGAACTCAGCAAGGGGGAGCCAGTCCACCCAGTCATCCTGAGCCTGATTGCAGAACGTACGAAGGTACCGTTCCATAATCTTGTTCGTATTCTCGGATTGTCCGTCGGTCTGTAGGTAGTAGGCGGTCGAGAGCTTCCTCTTTATGCCTAGAAGGTCACAAAGACGCTTCCAGAAAGCGGAGACCCATTGTGTACCTCGATCTGAGACAATGCTGTCAGGGACCCCGTGATGCTTAAAGATGTACTTCAGATACACAAGAGCGCAGTTTTCGGCGTCCATTGAATCCATCTCGATCAGGTGGCGTTCTTTGCCCAGGCGGTCCGTAACAGTAAGAATGTTAGTATACTTCTAGTGGTCTAGCGAGCTCTGCGAGGCAGGCAGATTTACGACGAGGTCCATGGCTACGTCAGTCCACATCGCGGGCGGCGGTAGCAAGGGGTGTAACAATCCTGGGTACTGAAGCTGAGAGGACTTATTGAGGTGGCACTTATAGCAGGCGTTCGTATACGCCCGGATCGTTCTTGTCATTTTGGGCCAAACATAGTTGCGGCGGACGAGCTCCAACGTCTTGCTAGGGCCAAAGTGTCCAGCAGCTGGTACGTCGTAGTAAGCCTGGATGATGCGGAATCGCACAGGCTCTTCTTCTTCGAGTTCCACTTCATGCTCGTCTTTCGGTACAAAGAGGCTGTAGGTGCCGAATTCATTCTTGAGGTAGATTAGTCCCCCAAGGGCGACGGCGCTGCGGTCGTCAATCTGAGACTTTCTGAGCAACTGACAGCGTTCACCAGCGGTGAGTTGTCGTAGAGCCTCTACTACCTCTTCCTGGTCGTATAGCTTGCGGACAGCCGTCGTGATCGGTGTTTCCACCTGTACCTCATTCATACTGATGTTCAGGATTCGGTCTGGTCCAAGAATGATCTGTTCTTGATGCTTCTTCCGCGTATCGTCGTAGCCTCTTAGAAGGTCCTAGGAGCGCCGAGTTAAGCTGTCGGGCTTCGTGCCTTGCACGCCTGGTCTATAAACCACCTTGAAGAAGAACTGCGAAAGGAACTCAGCCCAGCGGGCTTGCCGGCGGTTCAGTTGCTTTGTAGTCATGAAATACTCCAGGTTTTTGTAGTTAGAATAGACTATCGTCGGCTTTTCCGCGTCCTGCCCAGGGAGGTTCTCAAATTCTTCGTCATATTCTGCAGCCGTGAGTTCGGGGCGCCATTCCTCAAAGGCCTGAACAATGGCCAGTAGCTCCTTGTCATAAATGTCGTAATTGCATTCCTATGGGGACATCTTTTTTGACATGAAGGCGATAGGGTGCAACACGCCTGCTTCATCTCGCTGTGACAGTACTGCCGTAGTAACATAGTCGCTCGCATCTGTTTCGAGTATTGTCTCTCGTCTAGGGACAAAGTACGCCAATGTAGGCGCCTGGAGGAAAGCTTGTTTCAGTGCCTCGAAGGCTGCTTGGCACTCGTCGGTCTAGAGCCATTTCGCATACTTGGCTTCGGTGGTTCTCGTCAAGTTCGTAAGGGGTTTCGCGATGCGCGAGAAGCCCTCAATAAACCGTCAGTAGAAGTTGGCAAACCCAAGGAATGCTAGTACGTCCTTCACATTGCTTGGTGTGTTCCAATCTTGCACTGCCTGAACTTTCTTCGGATCTATACGTATGCCTTAGTCGGTGATGATAATGCCGAGATAAGTCGTTTCTGCCTTGAAGAACTCGCATTTGTCGATGTCGAGCTGAAGTCCCGCCTCTCGGAGTTTTTGCAAAACTTTTCTCACATGCTGAATGTGCTCCTCACGGGTCTTGCTAAAGATTAATGCATCGTCCAAGTAGGCTGATACAAAGTCGTCGAGATACTGTCGTAGGCTGTAGTTGATGTAGGACTGAAACGTTCCAGGGGCATTGCATAGCCCAAAGGGCATTACCATACATTCGAACTGTCCATAACGCGTGGTGAAGGCTATCTTCCATTCGTCACCTTCCGCAATCCGTATGCGATTGAAGGCTGCGATCACGTCGAGCTTCGTAAAGAACTTGGCACCTCCGATCCGATTGACAGTATCTTGGAACAACGGTATCGGATATCGTGATTTTGTAGTGAGGGCATTGAGAGCCCTAAAGTCCTGGCACACTCGCAAGCCTCCTGACGGCTTCTTCACCACTATCACAGGGGCTGCTGCAGGGGAATTGCTGTCTCGGATGAAGCCCTTCTCGAGCTGTTCGTCGAGCCACTTCTTTATCACCTCATTCTCTTGAAGTGACATCAGGTATAGACGGCGGAAGGGCGGCTGTTGTCCTTCCTTGAGATCGATCTTGTGATCTAGGCCTGGTCGATGCGGTGGCAGCGTGTCGGCTGCCTGCCGGCTGAAGACGTCTGCAAAGTCCCGGAATTCTGGTGGCAACAAGCTGGCAACGTCTAAGCCTTTGTCCTTTCCTTCCATGAACTTCTGAAAGTCCTTAGCGGCAATAGCACTAGCGTTCAGGCTACCTGTGGAGAGTACAGGTTGGTTCGGGCTCTGTTTCTCATGAACTACCATGGCGCAGGCGGTGGCCGGATTGGTGCTGTTTACGGGCTTGATTCGCATACTGAAGGCCTTTAGCGCGCACGCTGTCAAGCCATCAGAAGCTATTTTGCGGTTGTGGTCGGAGTCCTTTGGGTCGAACATCCACATCATATGGACCTCATATCCCTTTCTTCTCGCCAAGCGCTGAATTACGGCGGCGCT
>NHNV01000075.1:0-95261 GCA_002785995.1 Mycosphaerelloides madeirae | reverse complement strand
CCGTGAGTGCAGTGTTTCATGCAGTGTCCGGAGTTGAAGGTAACTGTCCCTTCTGCCCAATTGATCGCCGGGGCGTGTTTGTTATGCTATAGCCTGCCGAGAGTGATATTATACTCGAGTTTGGTGACCCAGCAAAGCATCGTTTCCCGGTGTTTGCCGATGCTGATGTCGATGGCCGTCATGTGTGTAACGGTTTGTTGTATTACGCCGTCGAAGCCTGTGACGACTATCGGGTCTTGGAGTTCGTGGAGCGGAAGTTTCATATTGTGCGCGAAAGATGTGTCAACGTAACAAGAATTGGCCCTACTGTCTAGTAATGTAATTGCTTCTTTGCTATTGACTCGGGCGGACACCAAGAGATGTGAAGCTATCTCTGGTGTGCCGCTCTCTATCTTTGGTCTATCTGGGGGTACTGGTTCTTCGTGGTCTTCTTCTTGTTCGTCTGACACATAGGGCTGTCTACTACTGTTCGCGCTTAAGCAGTAGACGCCACATTTCCCGAGCTGTCGGTAGCGTTTGCGGTTGACGAGCTGTTGTTGGCTCGAGGTTGAATGCGGAAGCCCGGAGCCAGCGGGCGGCGAGCGTAGTCGAACAACGGGCAGGCATCGTCGTAGCGGCGGTGTCCTTGCTGCTCACACTTCGTGCAACGGTCTTCGCGCTGCAGGCGCTCGAAAATCTCCTTGTTGAGCGGTTGAAGTGCTTTGTGAGCTGCTGGTCGGTCATTCCAGGGCTTCTTGCCTTCATCTGGATTGGGGCGGTTGTTGCGCTAGCTCCCATTGCTGCTGCTGGAGGCGTTGTTCGTAGTCTTGTTGGTCGGCTTCTTGGCACCATCCTTGTCCTTGCTGTCCTCATTCTTCTTGAAACGTCGATCATGCGTCTCGAAGTCGTTCTCGAGCTCGGTGCAGCGATCCACCAGGTCTCGCAATGAGCGAAGGCGCTCCCCAATCAACTTGCTGGAGTAGCGCGCATTTAGGCGGTTCTTGAGCATCTCACGCTCCATGTCTTCTTGCAGGCCCACTTTAGCAGCCTGATTGCGCCATATCAGATAGAACTCAGTGAACTTCTGATCTTTCTCCTGCTTGAGGTGCTCAAGCGACGAAAAGGCCTTGCTCTTGACCTTATGCTCTCCGAAGCGATCGATCAGGTCCTTCACAAAGTCGTCAAACGATGCGTACGGGGACTTCTCAGCGGGATTGGATACGGACGGGATCTTGTTGCTGACGTAGTCTCGGGCTGGGCCCTTGAGCCAGCCCTGCACGTGTCGAAGTGCTGCGTTCTTGTCATGGAAGACAGTCGTGTCGAGCTTGTTCTCGGCGTCGGTGAGCCATACGCGAAACTCGATGCCCTTACCGTCTCCACTGAAGGATTCGGGCGTGCGTGTGTCCCGGCTGGACTCTACTCCCTTGCGGAGGTGCGGATCAAAGGTCGTGTACTTGGAGGTCTCGACTTCAGAGTCGAGGACGGTAGAAGCCTCGCTTCGAGCGGCGTGGGGCATAGGGGTCTTCTTGGTCCGACGCGGACGCTTATCGAGGTCATCCTCGTCGCTGCTGGAGTCGGGGTCGTTATTCTCAGGAACGTCCTCGATATAGGCTTTTCGCGGAGCCTGCTTTAGTCGTGACGCAGGGGCACGGCGGCGCTCTGCGGATTCGGATGAGGCAGAGCGGCGGGCTGCCGGAGTCTTTTCGACAGGGCGGCCTCGATCCTTGCTCGCTAGTTGCTGCTGAAGGGCTATGACCTGGGCGCTGAGCTCGTCACGCTCCTTCTCTGCATTCTTGGTGTGCTCTTGGTACTCGTTCGCGCGGGTCTTGTACTTGGCGGCATCGAGCTGAGCAGCCTTCAAATCTCCTTGAATGCCCTGGAGCTCGTCTTCTGCGACAGCTTGGGCGGTGTTCGCTTCTTCGGTCATATCCACCAGCTTGCGCAGGTTCAGACGATTGGCCTCCTCAGCTATAGTAGCATCGTACACAGTCGTCTCATAACTATAGCAGATGTTTTGCAGGACAACTACTATAGCTTCTAGGTATCCGTTCACTAAGGCTTTCAAGCCTGAACCATCCAGCTTCTTCATTGAGGACAAAGGAATGTCGGTCTGTCGCTCATCTCCATTCTTCTGGTATTCCACTGAGACTACCGGCTCTTTTCCGTCTTCTTGGCTGATGAAATTAGCGTGGATGAACTTCGTGAGATCGAGTGGTGCCTGATCGTATTTGGGTACGTCAGGCGCGTGGTAGTTGACAATGTCGCGTTCTTCTGCGGTCAACTCGAGGGGCGGCTGTTCGCGGAAGGTCTGAGTGCCTTCGTCGGTTTCTTCGTCGATGGTCTGAGGGACGCGAAATAGAGAATCGCGGTCAATAGTGTGTCGCTCAGAGATGCGACGGCGCACCTCCTTTGCTCGGGTCTTCTGCTCTGTTGCGCGCGCTTCGCGCGCCTGGTCTGCGTCTTGTGCCATGTTGAAGGCGAAGACGGGCACTTACTGGTCTGTCGCAGTTCGAGTGGGGCTCGCGCTACTGATTTTCTGGTCTCTCGCACCCACGGTGGTGCGGCTTCAGAGTTATTTTAGGGATCGAACGTAGTGTCACAAACAGGTACAAAGTGCACGTATTCGGGAAATAACAAGACGTTCGATATAGGTCTAAGAAGAGCGCGAGGAGCGCGTTGTAGAAGTAGGCAAAGCCAGCGCGCTAGCGGCCCGCTAGCGCGTCATATGTATGCCGAGCTGCGGCTAGAAGCCGCGAGCCCGGGGATTGAGTGAATGTTGTGAGCGCTGCTGGTACCGTGACAAGTTGATTAAAGATAATACCTTTAAAGTCTATCCTTTTAGAGCTAGAAGTACTACTAAGAGTTTAGGGTTTAGCTCTAATAATACCTCTAATACTTAGAGAGAAACTTTAAGTACTAAATATAGAGTTTAAAATAATCTTAGTCTATAAGTATAAGATATAATATATCTTAGCTTAATACGTTACTATAAGATATAGCTATAGGCTACTTTAATACTATATATAATCTATTATAAACTACGAACTTTCTTTACTACTTCCGAATATTTAATTATATATAGTATTAAGCTAGAGACTTAATAGGTATAATAGGTCGCCTATTATAGTATAGTAGAAAAGGGTAAAACGAGGTAGGGTCTTTTAAGGATCTGAACTAGTCGTATTAATAAAAGCTATACTTGCTAACGATATTGTAGATATAGATAAAAGGAATGTTAAAAAGAGAGAGAGAGAGAGAGAGAGAGAGAAATCTTCTCTCTCTAAATCTAGGGTCTAACCTTAGTACTAGATACCTTAGGTATCTACTCCTACTAGCCTCCTAATCTATACTTTCCTTTTAATATAGCGTAGATATATAGCTTCTACTAATATAACCTAATCTTAAGAAAAGGCCTAAGAGGGATAGTTACGTAGTTCGATCTAGGTAGGGAGGTATTAAGTAATACTATAACGAGGATCTATAAAGACTGAATATAGGTCGATTAATATAAGGTAGTTAGTTATTATAAGTTATAATACTAAATTATAGTAGAGGTTATAGAAGTAATTAATTCTAAGTATTTAGGTTATAATATAAGTTAAGAACGAGATAGAAGACCTATTATTCTATATATCTATATATATAAGAGATCTAGTCGAGAGGTAACTACGTATCTAACTGTCTAGTCGCCTAGTTAGTTAGTCGTAGCTAGCTATATATCTAACTATCTAGTTATCTAGTCGTATAGATATTAGTAATTACGTAACTAGTATTATTAGTCTATCTAGGCTAAGCTTGTCTTACTTATATACGTACCTATTATTATTATTTAGTTAGCTATTAGCTTCTACTTTTAGGGCGCCTATAATATATGCCTATAATATCTATACGTATATAGCTTCCTAGTATTTTATATTATAGAAGGTAAGCCTTAGAACTATCTCTAGTTAATATACTCCTTAGATTAAAGTAATCTAACTAGTATTAGTAGGCCTAATCTACTTTAGTCTTCTAGGTCTATCTATAGCTATTACTACCTTAGAGGCTGAAATCTATTCTATTTGGAAGCTAGTCTCGTTAAAGTTGTAGGTATCTTCTAGTAGAATACTATATTTATTAATTATATTCTTTACTAGCTTAAACTAGGCCCTATATAAATCTCTAGATTATTATAAAGCTTCCTCTAACACTTTTACGTCCTTCTAAGCTTTACTTTCAAGGCTAGTATCCTCTTAATAAACTTGTTTACCTATTATACTCTAATAGAAGGTATATCCCTTACTCTATAGATTGTATTTACTATTGCTCTTATAGTACTAATAGTTGGTAACAGCCCTTATACGTCCAGCTTAATTATGTCCTTCATAAAAGCATCATATTCAACCTAGCTTAGTCTCTTGTTGGTTAGTATGTAATTCTCTTGGGAAGTCCCTCCTTGGATTTTTCGAATTAGGGTTGTTTTGGAGACGTTATAGGCTACAGCAGCTTCTCTAATAGAAGTGTATTGACCAGACTGGAGATTCGACATTGCTAGCAGTATGCTGCCTTCGTTTGGGCTGATTTGGACTCGATTTGGGCTGAGACATGATTTATTGAAGACAGTCGATATAGATTCAGGAGATTACCGACCGACGCCCTGATCCGGCCCGCGCTCGGGTCCCGGCGTTAACTTAACTAACAGCTCCTTTTCACTTCACTTCCTCTTCCTCTCTTCAATCTACATACTACTTCTTCCTCCATCCGACCCACATGTGTGTGCGCCGCCGAGATTATCATCATCAATGTATTACCCGAATGTACGCGATACCATGGAACCCACATGGAATAATTACGCGAGATGAATTCAGATACCCACGCCAACGCGTCGATGAATAACACCAATGAGGCGAATCAGATCAGTGTATCGACACCAAAGATATAATATACCAGGCCCAGGATCTCTTGTATCTGTCTGGTCTCATTCCCGTCTCGCCACGATGTTCGTCACAGCTGCATCGTTATGTTCCGAAGCTGGCTGGATCACGAAGTAGCATCTGGGTCAAAGTGGAAGTGGCACATCTCGACAATAATATTCCCGAGGATAGTACCTGCGTCGGCTGCATGGCGTACTCGGCTCTTGCCAGGAGTGAGCGCATCGATTCCGTTTGCGTCGGAGCAATGCTGTTGGAACAATGCCGATTCTCCTCTGTCGTTGTCATGCTTGGCTTCCTAGGACTACTGCGACTTTTTTCTCACGAATTTTCCCTCTCCACTCCTACTAATTAGCCAACGCTATATCCTTCGCCAAGATGTTGAGCGACAGAAGCTTTTACATAAACAACGCCAGCACCCTTCATCGACGACGCCCATACCGCAATGGACGATACGAAGAAGTTCCCGTCGAGCGAAGTAAGGTCTGCCTATTCTCCACCGTCACAGATGTACTGATATTCGACAGATCTTGCGAAGCTGGAGGCTGAGCGACAATGATCCGCAATGACAGCACTGGAGCTGGAGCACCTCGCTGAACACCTCAGAACGGCCATAGCAGATGAAGCTTCCAAAGCGCCGAAACGGCAGGAATATTTACGACAAAGAGGCGGAATGATGGTATTTGGCCCTGTAACCAGCAACAATGAGGTTGAGTACTTCTGGAAATGGTTCAGGTGCTGTCGAAATGCGAAGATCTCGTGGGGCTACCCGGGAGGCTGGATATGGCAAGGGACTAAAATATCGGCGTCTACGCAGCAATGCGGGGCCGAGGTGCCATAGTGGACCAACGACTTCCCGCAGCCACTCTTTGGATGAGAGGGACCGCGCGCGGGAAGGTTACAATGCTCCAATTGCTAACAGGAAATCGAGCACCTGTTAAAGAAACGCCCGGTGCTCAAGACAAGTTCGAAGTAACTCAGATTTTCCTGCCCAAGTATGGTAAGTACTCGAATGAAGCATCGGCCCAAGCTCAGGCAGAGCGGCGACGAGTGCATTCCCGGCAGCGCAGGGTCGGGGCTGTCTTGAAAGGCTACAGAACACACACGAAACGCAAACGCCGCGAAACTCTTCAACGATGGCGCCTCATGACCCCCGAAGTGCGGACACGTGCTGTCGAACAGATACAAGCAGCTCAGGATTCCAAGGAAGAAAGTCGGAGGGTACGCGAGCATGCTATTCGTATGAGCGCGGGAGCGCTCACCATAATAGCTGATCAAAACATGAATCGGCGAACCGTCTACGATGAGTGTTTCCGCGTCATCCAGATCTATGACCATCTGATTGCCGTCGAGTAGAGAACGTTCCATGCTTGGAACATCTTGAGCGATACACAAAGGCATCTCCCGAATTCCGATAGGCCGAATCCCAATCAACTTTTGGTGAGCCACTCCATGACACCCTGCGCAGCAGCGCAGGTCCGACTTGACGACGACGAGAACGGCCGTCACGCAGCGAGAGATTCTCTAGGAATAGGAACTTGGGGTTGGAGAAATGCCAAAAACCGGCTGAGTGCCCCAGAAAACTGGATAAACGATGATGATATCGAAAATGCAAAAGTAGACTGGCGCCACAATCACAGCGTTGGTCCTATCGACGACAACTTGGGCTTATTCTCCTCGAACCGCGACGGACAATGGCATGTTCATCTAGGGCAAGGCCCTAACGGCATCGTATCCATCGCCATATTCGCTGACACAGACGGTACAATTCAAGATCGAGTCTTGCGAAAGGACACCTACCTCAGAAATTGGCATGACTCCCGATGGTGGGCTTCCGGCGACCTGGGAATCGATAGCAACCGGTTACCCTGGGAGCTTGAATGTCAGCGGCTCCTTACTGATGATGCTAATAGCCAGAATGTGGTCAAGCTACGGGATACTTCTCGACTGACGAGTTGGGTCAATAAACGGCTCAAGATGTACGAGCGCATATGCAATGGTGTTCACACGGCAGTCTGGAAGATCTCATCAAGAACCAGGTCGATGCGGAAATGGGCCCCATATCAGAGCCCTTCATCTGGAACGCTGTTGAAAGCCTAGCCTCTGCCGGCATGACCATGAAAAGAGAGGACCAGGAGAAAGAGATCGTACACAGAGATCTGAAAGTCGGAAACGTCTTCTTCGATTCTCCCATGGATGGTATCTACCCAACATTTCCATCTCCCCAACTTGGCGACTTTGGTTCATCCATCTGCACGG
Source organism: Mycosphaerelloides madeirae (assembly GCA_002785995.1). Classification (NCBI taxonomy): domain Eukaryota; kingdom Fungi; phylum Ascomycota; class Dothideomycetes; order Mycosphaerellales; family Mycosphaerellaceae; genus Mycosphaerelloides; species Mycosphaerelloides madeirae. The sequence goes on along the minus strand of NHNV01000075.1, from coordinate 88,113 downwards.
ATACCTCTGGTATTCGCAATTCCACGGACTGGATCGAGCAAGGCTGTTGCTACGAAGGCCTACGTCCCGCAGAACTTCAACAACACTTTGATTTCGAAACAAGGCAACCTATCCTCGGCGAGCGATTGCTCGAGCATAGCAACGTGTGGCAGGTCGGCGCCACGCTACGGTGTCTTATCACTCGAAATTCTCATCCGCCGCAGGCTATATGGCTAGGATACGGTAGTCGCGTGACAGTCAACAACATGATCGGTTCCAGATACGACATCAACAACGACTACAGCACACAGCTTCTGCAATTGATCGACGACTGCATGCAATTCGATGTCACTGCCCGGCCAACATTCGAGCAGCTCCTGGAAAGAGTCCAGGCGCTCATGTCGTGGCCTCCCAACGGTACTGTCAGTGACAAGATCTATGATGTATTTTTCATGCCGAACGGCGATGTTGGTCTACATAGGGACGGCAGTCTAGCTGGCGAAATCAGAATCAACCAAAACAACATGCTTGAATATGCCGTGCATGATCAGTGTGCTTTGGGTTTGGCATGGCCGCCTGTCCAACCTGCACAAGAACATGACTACAATCCTGCTTGGGACGACAATCCTGTGAGAAAAGATGATACTGTTGTAAATGAAGATCAGATTGAAGAAGGCAATGGAGATGGTCCAGTCGAAGACAGGGAGGATGACTTGAAAGATTTGTGATCGACAATGCTTGAAGGCAGCTTTCGATCATTGAGAAGAACAAGGCTTGGCATTCGAGCACCTTGGAGACTCGAATACTTAAAAAACCCGATAGGACTTCAATTCCAAGAAGACAAACATGTCTCGCCCCTTCACATCAACTTGTTCAACCTCCTAATCTCACTCCACCTCGACCAAGTCCCCATCTCCAGAAGGTTCACCCGTCTCATCTTCCCCGAAGGATTCCCAAACACCACAGGTTTCCAGTCCGGGTCAGCGGCAGCACCCTCACCCCAAACCTCCTTGCCGCTCCAGTCAGGAATGACCTGCACTTGCTTCCAGCGCGCAATGATGACGAAAAATAGGAGGGTGACGCCGAGCAAGATGGCCGCGATAATGTACATAGACATTTGCGCTCCATAGGTATTGGTCATACGGCCCGAGACGACTGTCACCGCAGCAGCGAGGAAGAAGCCGAGCGACTGAGCGGCGAAGAAACCGGCACAGACACGAGGGAAAGAGGAGTAATTCGTTCGTCGCCGCCTCGCGATGGGGGACATGGATTGCAAGCGATGCTTGGTGTTGACCCCGGGTTGGATATCGCTGGTGTCGAACGTCTCCATGATAATTCCGATACATTCAGCAATCGCCATATCTGTGAGGAAGCCCATGAAGCCGGCGAAGATGACACAGGCAGCCCAGTTGAGAGGTGGTCCTGGGGAAGTCATGCAGTATGCGAGGCCAGCGAAAGGTAGGAGGACAGAAAAGATGACACGTCGGAGGAAGTGAGAGCTCCAGGTGAAGCGAGGCTGTCTCATCGTCATGCTGTCTGTTCGTGGAGGAGTCACTCGAGAACGGCTGAGCCAGGATGCTTTCGTCAGAGGCATGGCCACGGCAGCTCCGATGGGGACCGCGAGGGCTGCGAGCCCGATGTAGTATGATGCCCACCTGTATTCGCGAGATAACAAGGCGCCGAGGAGCTATAGATGTCAGTCTTCAGTATCAATGGCAAGGTGAGTATGGACTCACAAGGATGACGAGCGTCAGCTGCGCATATATCCAACCCATGTACAGCATCAAGATGAAGTATCCCGGTTGCAGAACAATCCTCTTCGTCAGAACAAGACCAGCCCAAACCTCTTCCCACCACCATTTGGGGCCGTCATTTGAAATATGCAGTTTGACTTCTCCTCTGGCGACTCTCCGCCTGATCTTCTTGGGATCGGCGAGATCGTAGAAGTGATGGACCGAGCGCCGGTATGCCGACTTCCTCGTCTCCGGAGCAATGACGTTGACCAACAAGAAGAAAGCCAAAAGCATAATGACAATCCAGAAACCCCAGCTGGGATTCAGAGTGGAGATGACGCACGCACCAATGCAGAAGCCGATTGACAAAGAGCTGGTGAAACAAAAGGTCCAGATCCCGAGCCAGACGCCAATGCCTCCGCCTTGACGGCGTACATCGTCGTAGGTTACGATCTCTTGGTGTGGTTTCTCGGACATTAAAGACGCACCGAAAAGATCGAAAAGAGTGGGCAATAGGTTGATATTGGCGAAACCCAAGGCCAGGCCGGTCAGCGCTCGGGAGAATAGGAGAGCGACTTGGTAGAGCACAGCAGGTCCGTTACCCAGAGATACCGCGAGGGCCTGAGGGATATGGAAAGGCAGCATTAGTCCGAATGCAATCAGCGTGTACGGCCGGCGTCCATGCAGTAGAGGCAAGGGCCAAAAGATAAGAGTCGTCAGTCCCATGCCAGCGAAGAAAAGCATGTTCCCAAAAATGACCCAATGCGTCGTATCACCAAGCTGGTATTGGATACGAGGCACCTCTCCGGCGTATATACCAGCTATCAGACCAGTGAAGATGGTATTGAGGCAGGCAACAGTAGCAGTGAGTCGCTTGCGCTGCATATTCCACTCTCTTGCGATGGGCTGTCGTTTATGGTAGCGCGCTAGGCTGAACCCCTGGCCTTCGGCGATACTGAGATGGGCTCTGCGAGGGTGCTTCAGGCTCCAGTTATGTGAAGATATGAGCGGCGGCGGTTCGCTGCTATTGGCATCAGCAGCATGTAGATCGGACACGTGAAAATTCATACCTTGCATCTGTCCCCGAGTCAAGAGTTTTGATGTTCGCGGCATCAGTCTCGCGATAGTAAGCACTTTGCATGAAAGCCGTAGGCGCCCCAGACTGCTTTTTGTCTTCCTGGTTGAGCTTTTCCCGTAACGATGGTGGAATAGCATCAGACTGAGTCCGTACTCGTTTGGGAGCAGAAAATACTTGCTGTTTTAATTCAACACCAGTGTCTGCGGAGAGTGCTCGATCACATCTCCTGCGGTGGTGTAAGATATGAGCTCTGTGGACTCGGTCTCCTTTGCCCAACACAGCGCCATGTCGTTTCTGTACGGGTTCAGGAAGAGCCGGAAGCTTCTTGTCGTAGCCCCACATACTTGGCCGTAACCCTGGCTGTGCAAGGACAGACTCGCCATGATCTCCGTAGAAGTTTGCTGCGGCACCGTAGTTATCTATACTGCCCTCAGAGCGTACCAATAGTCGCCTTTCCATTGGGTGGTTGTATGCAAAATCTCGAACGTTTGAATCCCCAAAATTAGGCTGATAGAGTCTTGGAGGCGTAGGTGTTATCGGTGGGCCCTCAGAGGATACATCTGGTAGCTGTCGCGAACGATCTTCACAGGCCGTGGCTGTTCTTGTCTGTGACCAGCCACTGTTCGTGCGTGCTTGAGGTTTCATTGAAGATACGCCGGACTGGCTACTCTTGGCATTGGAAATCTGCTGTTTTGGACCTGTCCTCAGCCTAAGAGTGTCATTTGGGAATACTCCGTCCTGAGTCGAATCAGAGGAAGGTATTGACCCTGGCTGCGACAAGGGACGAGGACGCTCCATAGCAGTCCGCACAGAACTAGTGTGTCGTAGCGCTTTGGTAGTTCCAACTCTAACATCGGACGTCTCCACGACCCGACCATTGCTCGCGGCGGTATTCGCGACAGCATCTTCCTTCGAGTCCTTGAAACCAGTGACAGGACATCCGGATGTCTTTGGAGCCTGGACCTGGACGACAGCGTGCTTGAGATTGTCCAATTGCCGAGTTGCATTGCTTTGAGATGACGAACTTGAGTGCGCTATCAGATGCAATGGAAGTTCTTGCAAAGTTTGCCGTTTGGGAAGTGGCTTTTGCGGGATAGTGAAGGACTGGGCGGGGTGCCTTTGCGAAGGCGGTCCTCTTCCGTCCGAAGTTTCAGGAGGCTGGAGCGCAGCATCGCATGATTTACAAAGTTGCTGACCCGAGTCACCGCTCGGGTTTGAGATCTGCCCTCGCGGTAGACCTGATGCTGACTTCGAGAGTTTGGTTCCCTTGCTGGCTGTAGGAAAAGTAGCGTCGTTTGGGTTTGCTCCAATCTCCATCCAATGTTCGACGAACTGCGATCTTTGCGCTCCAGATGAGACGACGGGAGTTGCGAAGAGCTGCTCGTACGATATTGGATCTTTCTTTGGTAGGTCCAGAGGTAGCGACTCCACGTCGCTTGGGGTTGTGCTGTATTCTGAGGAGGCGTATACGAGTGGCGGAGGAATAGCGAATTTCTTGGGAGCTATCCTATCACTCCGGACCTCATCGAACAACAGGTCGTCGCGAGCACCCACGCTCGTGTTATCCTGTATAACGGGGCGATGCACCACGCTTTCTGGTATCTGAGGAATAGCAGCGTGTGGTCCTGCCCTTGCGTTCTCCAACCACGGAAGCTTCTTCCTGATCACAATTGCTGGCGTTTTTCCAACCAATGCTGTGGTTGCTGTTGTACCCACGCCTCCTTGCGACTGTGAAGTGACAGTGTCGATTGCTGTACTCGGGATGGATGCGTCCTTCGTATATGAGGGCTTGACAATAGTCGACGACGACATTGATCCTTGCGGCGGTGATGGATGAAGGTCGAAGGATAACTCAGGTGCTACGGCGAAGGCTGGATTTGGATTGCCGAATGTGTGTCGCATTGGAAGGAGGCGAGGAGGCAAGGAGATAGAGAACAGAGTCAACGACCAGCGCAACTCTGATACTGAAGAATGGGCCAGGGAGAGGGTTTGTGATGAAGAATGAGATAGAGCCAAGTGGAGTGAAGGGAGCGAAGTGAGGAGGAAAGTAACCTGGAATGACGAAGCTTGCGTATTTCATCAGACTGTTCAAGCAGGTGCACTGTGAGTAAGGTGTGCCGTCGTTCCTGTCTGGGCTCTGAACCTCGCCCGGGCGGAAGGCGCGATGCATTTTCCATGAACCGTGAATGCCGAAATCACGCATTCAGTCTTCATACTTGACTTTTCCAGCGCTGACGTCCGGATACACGTCGAAGCGACGCTGTGTGTAGACGGGGATGCCTTTCCTGGTCTCCGTGATGGTATCGCCATCGAGGTCGGCATAAGCGATACCTTCCCGTTCGTCGAGCTGACATTGTACTGAGGCGTTCGGATCTACTAGCATGGAGTGACCCCAGGCATTGTATTCGGCGCTCATATCACGCGCCGGACTGCAGAGGCCTACATATATCTCGTTGTCGATAGCGCGGGCTCGTGCAAGCAGCTCCCAGTGCATGGCGCCCGTCGTAAGATTGAAGGCACCAGGGTAGAGCAGAGCGAAACACTCCTTGCGTGCAGCAATCATCGCAAGCTCCGGAAAACGGATGTCATAGCAGATAGCCACCGCGATCTTGCCGTAGTCAGGCAGATCCACAATCGTGACCTTGTTTCCCGGTGAGAGCACTTCACTCTCATGGAAAGAGATCTTGCCTGGTATATCAATGTCGAACAGATGCACCTTGCGATGCGTGGCTAGCAGCTTGCCGTCAGGGTCGAATGTCATCGATGTGTTGTAGTATTTCTTCGTCTCTTCCCAGTACTCTGGTATGCTGCCACCCACGAGGTAAGCCTTGGCTTCCTTTGCGAGCTCAGACAGGGCGTGGAAGGAAGGTGATTGCTCTTTCGTCGGCGGAGAAGGTAGAAGCGTCTCTGAGTATTTGGGAAAGTACGACGTGCCGTAGGGGCTGTTGAAGCACTCGGGAAGCACGATCAGTCGCGCGCCATTTGAGGATGCTTCCAGCACTTTTGATCGAGCTCGTGCAAGATTTGCTGCCTTGTCCGTTCCGGTCGCCAGTTGTACCAATGCCAGCTTCAATGGCTTCTTCAAGAGCTTCGCCATGGCTGCCGAGTATGGGAGATGAGCAGTTGCGTTGGGAAGAAGATGAGAAGGACAGTCTTGAAGGCGGGCAAGGTCGGCAAGTACCTCGGGCACTCAAGCGCGATAGGCCAATTTCTTCACTCTCGTTCGACAACAACGGCAACGACCCCTGACATCAGACGGTCTTGTTCCGACCACCTACCTCTCCAAGCTCAGTAATGAGACGATACGCAGCGACCAGCTGTGAGAATGCATCGCTGTGATGGATTGACTCGCGATACATAAGCGTCGCCGATAGGGAGGCCGCCTCTGCTCTACCTGGATCTCCTACTGTGAGGAGAGCAAAAGCGAGTATGCTGCGTAGCAGTCAACTCCACAGGGACAAGAGCAACAACTCGAGGGGGAACCCCACGATGACCTTTCCGCGCCGACAGGAAAACATCGACTTGGATGCCGGTAGTCTTCCTTCTGCGTGTCGACAGGAGATCATCGACTTGGGAACTAGTAGTCTTCCTTCCTTCCCAAAGCGTACCACTCACCGACGCACGTCGTTATCATCGCAGGCACCAACAAAGGAGGAAACTCACGAGTTCTGATTCGTCCTGTCGCAAAGCCACGTTTGCTTCACATCAGTTTCAACGAGAGAGCCAAATGGATGACGACATCGCCACGCTCCGCCACAAGTTCTTCACGTTTTTCAACAGCCGCAATGCTTCCAATGTGCTTCTTTGCTATCGCCAGATTTGCATCATACCACTTTGTACGTATATTGCAAACTTCCGGTCGTGTGGAAAATAAACAGACGACGGTTGTGTGGGTCTCACCAACAATAAAACAAAGTTTTCCGGCATTTCCAGATGGCTGCTGAAAACGGATCTCAACGGAATGGCTTGAAGGAGTTCCTCGCTGTACGTCGATCAATGCATTGATTGTTGCTTGAGCATCCATCGCGTACTTGGCTGACGGCGTTAATCCAGTCAATAGCAACGATCAGAGGCGATCTGAGTAATATCACCGCCCCTCCATTTGTTTTGGCGGACAAGTCCACGACCGAGTTTCCACGATACTGGATAGAACATCCTGACCTGTTCTGTGCGCCAGCCCGCGAGCAAGATCCTGCACGACGCATGCTAGCTGTCCTTACATGGTTCCTCTCTAGCTTGAAAGGCCAGCAGTACGCCGGACGAGACCCAAGTCAAGGCATCAAGAAGCCCTTAAACGCCTTCCTAGGTGAGGTCTTCACCGGGGATTGTGGGCCCGAAGACGATGTCACCAAAATGGTCGCTGAGCAAGTCAGCCATCACCCCCCTGTGACCGCCTGTTATCTCTGGAATGATAAACATGGCGTGCGAGCGGAGGGCTACACTCGCCAGGAGATAACCTTCTCCGGCACAGTCAACATCAAGCAGATAGTAGGCAAAGCGAAGGCCGGAAGGCATACTCCATATGTCTCAGACACTTGCTTACTTTCCACCCTTCGCTTTTAGGGACATGCGATCTTGACAATTGACAAGTTTGAAGAGAGTTATCTCATCCCGCTTCCAGACGTCAAGGTCTCCGGTATCTTATCTGGCTCGCCATACCCGGAGCTGGTAGGATCACATGCTATCGTGTCGTCGTCGGGTTATATTGCACATGTTGATTTTACTGGGAAGCGGTTCCTGGGATTTGCCGGTCAAAAAAACCACCTGCATGCAGAAGTTCGACGAATCGGAGAGAAGAGTGATGGCGAACCCATCTTCAAAGCAGAAGGTAGTTGGTCCGAAGGGTTTGAAGTCAAAGACGGCTCGGGAGAAAGGGTGATCGACTACTCTGCACATTTAGCGAGCCTGCAGCCAACAGAATTTCGAGCGCCGCCTCTCGAAAAACAGGACCCGTGGGAGTCGCGCAAAGCGTGGGATGGTGTTATCAATTTGATCAACTCGGGCAATATGCAGGGTGTGGCTGACAACAAAAACAAGCTGGAAAATGCCCAACGAGAATTGCGGAAGAACGCCAAAACAAGCGAGGAGTCGTGGAGGCCTCTTTTTTTCAAGAAGGAGGACGGACATGCTATCGCGGAGAAGCTGTTAGCTGAGGTCGGCGAAAAGTTAGAAGGAGAGAAAACGTGCGGCGTGTGGAGGTTCAACGTGGAAGCTGCATCGAAGTTGAATCGGCCTTGGAGAGGGGAGCTGACTCCGTTTGGTTGACGATGGCGTCCATCTATGTGATCAAGCGCAATGTCGGAGTGGAGCATTTTTCTAATGCTGGAATCAGCCAAGGCTGAAGTGCAAAGTATGTATGTTGTATGCATGCTAGGACATACGACCTAGCCCTGTGTGTATATGCCGCTGCTTCATGTCGCCGGCCATGCTGCCACCCGCGCCCGACGATTAACGGGTGGCACGGTGGTGATGATTATGGCATCGGATGGAAGCTGAGGAGCAGCCCTGAGGACGCTTGAGGAGCAAGGATGGTGGGAATCGAATTTACTTGATATTGCCCTGGAGATCCGGAGCAGCGGGCGGCCGAGACATTCTGTATACGCACATGCGCGCGCCATGTGGGAGCGTTGGCGATCGTTGAAGGAAGTCAAGACAGGCGTCGCTGTGGCTTGTTCCTGCCCAAAGAATCCACCTCCCAACAGACTGCGCTTTCCTCTTCGCGCTCGCAAGGATTTGCTGACTACTGATTCCTGCCTACCACACCTCATCTCTAATCCTGTGCCGCGAAGATTGTCTCCTCGTCTCAATCATCACCACGACTCCGCCGGCGCCTCCGGCGATTGTATGGCGGACCCGACGCCGACTGACGGCGACAATGATGGTATTGATGACGATGCTGAGGTGATGCTCGTGCCGCCGTCGCGATAACAATACGGACTACGAAATAAGATGCGACGGGCCGATACGGGCGCCATTCGAGAGCGGCAGTCCGCTGCAGCACCAGACGATACTCTACCAGACGAGGCCTCATTCTTCTTGTCGGTCCTCGAAAGGGATGCCAGGCCCCAGACGTCGCGTTCACACTGCCTGGCGCATCTCCTGCGAACGGCTACGAGGAATGGCTCTTCGACGCTCTGGACCTTGTCGACAGCCTATACCCCCCTGGCGTGCGACTGCACCGAGTCCGACGCTTTCGATAGCTGCTTCTCGTTGCAGCAGGGGTTCCTCCCGGTCCGGCTGGATGAACATTGGATTGAATCATCGGTAGGCTAGAAGTTCGGGCCACGGCCAAGCTCACCGTCGAAGACTTGCTCGGTCTTATCTTGGACACGACTTGTCCCATTCCGCTGGAGCGGCAAACAAATACCGGCAAAATTGAAGCACTGCAGCACGCTTCAGTTTATACGCACCTAGGCGGACGCTCTCCCACCGATGAGCAGATTCTGGGGTCAATCTCCACCTGCACTGCATTCTCCGGAGTCAGGCTGTCCAGTGTCACCCACAGTTCCAAATTGATTGGAAGCACAACGTCAATCCGGAAATAGTAGGTGGTGGGGCCCGGTTAGATGACCGACAATGACAGCCCACTACTCTACGTTTGAGTCGAGGTGCAGACTCCATTAATGTCTGTTGCCAGCGGCGCTGTACTGCAGCTTGTCAATTCATTCATCAGCACACCGCCATCTGCGGAGTACACCACCATCAACATCATCAACAATCTATTCGCCTCGGAGAAATGACTGGACAAACGAACACATATGCGAACACTCTCTCAACTCATCTATAAAAGCTTAGCGCCTGAGATCTCTGACTCTTTCGGGACTGTTGCCAAGCACCCGAAGCGTTGCAAACTTCGGCCATACGCTTGGAAGCTGTGCCACTGCAGCGGTCGGGTACCTGCATCACTAAGCTAACGACTGAAACATGAAAGATCTTCCGTTTCAGCTGCCAGGCACTTCGCCATTGTACACCATTTCACAGAAAGACTTCCCTGGCTCAGACTGGGCACGAAAGGCGCAAATCTACTCCTCTATGCAATGCAGTTCAAGGCAGTCCTCGCCAAGCACTCTGGTGTGAGCACATCATCGTTCCGACAACGCATTTCTTCGGCCCATCCGACCACCCTCCGTGCCACATATGCGAAGTTGCTGCGAGATGCAGTCTTGTCACCCGGAGGCCGAACTTGATCCGTCCATCACTATCGCGGATTTGCAGTAGTTGATCACTTCTTTTTCGCCGGATCACTTTTTATGTGCCTATCAGCAGCATAAATGAAGACCTTTGACCAGGATGCATGTAACCTCACTAATAACGGAGCAGCTAGCTGAGGGATCTGCACAGTGCGGCCGCCCGGACCCACATGTCTAGACTCAACCTTGAAAGCCCCTTCACATGCATCGCGTCAAGAAGGCTGGCCACCCACCCTAACAATTTCGCTTTTGCGCACTTGGGTAGTAGCGGCTCACACACAGACAACTGGCACCTACATCGGGGCTCATTGTTGCGCGTTGAGACCAGGCAGGTTGAAACTTTGCGCCAGCCAGTTCGCCTTGCTGAGATCACCAAGGGCTGCAGCAATCGTAGCACCAAGTCCAAATAACCCCATCACGACCGACTATGCGACGGACACATGAAGTCAAGGCAGGGCGCTGAGCAAGCAATCCTCTTCCCACATTATACCCTTACCGACCCAGTCCCACGTCCTCAACGTTTCACAGACCACCCCCGACCACCCCCGACCACTTCGGTCATCTTGCCTATCGTTTCTGCTCCGATCGCCTCCTTCCCCCAAGCCGCCAAAGAGTGCCTTGCATTGACTAGGCAGTGGGTCCAACAACCCACGAGCACGTTGATGTCGATCAATTGTCGTTCGTTTTGCAACGCTGTCAATTGCCGACATTCATTTAACAACCCCGGGTCCTCACAAAGACTCCCCAGCTTCTTGTTCTCCAGCTTCATACTTTACTTGGGCCTTTGAGTGGACCTGCTCCAGCAATGGCAAACTTTCTTTCCGATCGGGACCTCGTCCCGGAGGCAGAAGGCCAAGTCTATCAACGATATCTGGAAGATGCTCAAAGCCAAGTTAACATCTCAAAAATAACCATCCTATCTGGCATACCTCGACCTTCCTTCTCATCATACGGCCCACTCGCCACGTTCGCGGCCATCTTGGATATCATCCAGGGACCATGGCCAATCCTGGACGTCCAACGGACACACACAGAACTCTGGAGGTTACTCCCAGAGGAAGCGAAAGCTGGACAAGCATCACCATCAGGACAGAGGCTTCTCGACCACACACTGCAGCAATGCAAGTCGAGTTATAGCTCCCTACTCGACCTATACTATCCTTCGTCAACGGCGGCAGCCATCATCGACCCGGAAAATGGACGAACGGCGAGTCACGACAGCCTCACCAGGACAGTCAGGAGCTTTCGCTTGCCAGTAAAACATATTCCCGGCCGACCGAAGCCTGTGGTGGCCATCTCCCTCCCGAATGGACCATTGTTGGCCATGACAGTGCTGGCCACTGCGACATATTACACTGCAGCCCCGGTATGTGAGAGTCAGACCCTGCATGGATGCCTATTATTTTTGTTGCTGTGCCACTGAGGCTTGCGTTAATCCAATGACACTGACATCGTTATCGCAGGTGGCGCACGGCAGCGGCGTCGGAAAAGAGCAGTTCAAAGCCGATGTTCTTCAGAGCAAGTCGGATGTCGTTCTGGCCGCCCAAGCAGATGTCGAACGATTGGGCCTCCAGGACGCTTGGCTTGCAGACAGCGGTCTGCGGGTGCTTCTGGTTGAGCTGTCCGACGACATGTCCCTTATCGTTCGGGAGCTGGACGGCTCCTTCGTTCGCCTCGGCGAATGCAATCCTCCCGCCGTCGCCAAGCAGCCAAGAGGTGAATCAGCCGCAATCTCTGCATCAGCCAAGGACGCCACAGACGCTTATTCCGCCAAGGATGAACTATTGAACACTGCCGACGATATCGGGATCATGCTATTCACCAGCGGCACCAGCGGTACGAAGAAACTGGTGCCGCTGCGGATACACTCGATGGTTTGCGGTGTGGCCATGGTGGTCGAGAGCTGGGGACTATCGCGCGAAATGCGATGTCTGAACCAGATGCCACTGAACCATGTCGGCGGGCTGATCCGAAACCTTTTCTCGCCCGTCTTCTCCGCTGGGTCGGTTATCTGCTGCAGTGCGTTCGATGCGAACCTGTTCTGGGACTGCGTCGAAGACTATGCGCCGACATGGTACTACGCCTCGCCCAGCATGCACCAGGTTATCCTCGAGGCGGGTGCATCGCGCCCTGACAGCGTCGCCACCAGCCAAATTAAGCTTATCTGTAATGCGGCGGGTGGGCTCCTGCCAAGTTTGGCGATCCGGCTTCGCGAAACTTTCTCGACGCCTTCCAAGATCTGCACCGTGCTTCCCAGCTACGGCATGACCGAATGCATGCCCATCTCCACACCCCCACTCGACTACCGCCTCGAGAAGACGGGCACGTCTGGCGTGAGTGTCGGCCCTGAAATCGCCGTCCTCGACGGCCGCGACCGCCCTCAGCTCGTGTGCGGCGAGGTTGGGCGCATCGCTGTACGAGGTGCGCCCGTATTCGGCGGCTACCTCAAGGACAACAATGTCATCGACACCTCGTGCTTCACCCCCAATGGCTGGTTCGACACCGGTGATATGGGCTACCTGGACCAGGATGGCTACCTCTACATCACCGGCCGCAGTAAGGAGGTCATCAACCGCGGCGGCGAGCTGATCAGTCCCTTCGAGGTCGAGGAGGCCATCGTTGCTGCTGCCTCGCGGCCTGACACTCCTATTCACGGCCGCATCAGCAAGGCTCTGGCCTTCTCAGTGACACATGACGTGCTGCAGGAAGTTGTTGGTCTGGCGGTTGTCACACCAGACGGTGCTAAGAGAGCCTGCCTGCGAAGCATCCAGGAAGCCGTCAAGTCTAGCCTGAGCCAGGTCAAGCTCCCTGTCGTAATCGTCTACATGGACGGCGGTTTGCCGACCAACAACAATAAAGTCCTGCGCATCAAGCTGGCTGATCGCCTTGGTCTGCCAGAAGTCTCCGACAGCACTCCTCCTGCTGGCCGGTACTTTGAGGCTGGCTGCCCCCCAGTGAACACCCCGCTGAGCACACCCATCGCAAGCAAGTCGTTGCAATTCTCTCATCAAGATCTGAAAGAGGTCTGCTCGCGAGTGATACCTAATGCTTACGACTACCATGTCAAGGCTACAGATTTCTATCCAGAACTCGTGCTCGCGCTCAAGCCAAAAGCCCTCAAGAAGGACATTTCGACTGATGAGATCATCAAGAGTCTCTCGTGCGAGCTCGATGGTTACAGCGCTCCGATGAAGATCTCGCAGCTCGAGGTGGCTTTCCCCCGGACAACGTCCCGCGAGATCGACGAGATTGCTCTGGAGAAGCTGCTCAACACGAGCTCTAACGATGAGGTCTGTGCAGACTTGTCTCCAGTCGAAGCCACCGTCAGTCGCGTTTTCTCCCGAGTTCTCACAATCCCAGCCGGTGAGATGCGTAGGGGTTCGGACTTCTTCGAGTTGGGTGGCGACAGCATGGGTGCAGGCCGACTGCTCAATGCTCTGCGAAAGGAATACCCACTCCGACTGCCTATCAATATCCTATTCACCAACCCGAAGGTCTCACAATTGGCGCAGCTCATCGAGGAGATGCTGCCGCGTGACTATTCCGCCGAAGACGAGAAGGCTTCTCCCAAAGAGCCCGCTTTCCTTCCTGGATTAGAGAAGACATGCAGCTCGACCAACCCACTGCTCATGTTCCTTCAGCTGCTTCCCATCGGACTGCTCTATCCGATGAAACGCGCCTTGACCTGGACTATCTTCATGTACATGCTGACGGCAACCCAAGACTGGGTGACAAACTTGAGCGTGGTTGGCCGTCTGTTCGACCTTGTTCTGTCTATTACCATTGCCGGTATCTGCACGCGCATAATTACCCCATTCATCGGGCTCGCGTTCAAATGGCTCATCATCGGTCGCTACCGAGAGGGTCTTTACCCCATGTGGGGTTCATACCACACGCGATGGTGGGTCGTTCAAAAAGCGATGTCCGTTTTCGGGATGGGCGTCTTTAATACGTTCAACTGGTCGAAAGTCTTATACTTCCGCTTGCTCGGAGCCAAGATCGGCAAGAACGTCACGATCGGGAAAGGAGCCTTATTGGGCGAGTGGGACCTCATCACCATCGGCGACGATGCAGTGCTCGAGAAATGTATTGCGCGACCATTCGCTGCGGAGCGCAACACGTCCATGTACCTGGGCCGTATCCACATTGGCAAGAACGCATCAATCGGACTGTCGTCCATTGTTGCCGCTGGAACTACAGTCCCAGACAACGCCTGCATTGGACCGAACTCGTCGAGCTGGGAGATCTCGGCCGCAGACGAAGCCAACCGCGACCTTGCAGCCAGCAAAGTACCCAAAGCTCACTGGGCGCTGAACCTCTTCATTGGCATGCCCACTCAACTTGTGATCAGATTCTGCAGTGCCGGCCCGTGGTTGCTGTGTCTGATTGCGCTGGTCACCCACGCGCCTACCGTCGCCCCTGATATGCTGGTCGAGGTTATCAAGTGGTTCGCTTCTCCTTACCGAGTAGGCATCCACTACGTCGCCCTGGCAGCCCGTGTCGCCATTGGTCCACTGTTCTTCTACGTCTCGGTCTTGTTCTTCAAGAAGTTCTTTGACTCGGTCTGCGGTGGCCCCGTCAAGCCCAGCAGTGGTCGCGGACGTTCAGCAATAACCACCTTCCGGATGACTTGGCTCAGGAGCGTTATGCCAGCCAGTCAGTTCCACTACGTCACTGGACTCTTCGGTGCTCATTACGATGCGACATCCATTCTCGCGCGCGCTCTGGGTGCCAAGGTCGGCAAGAGAGTGTACTGGCCTGGCACAGGACCTTCAATCCAGGACTTCGATCTTCTCGACATTGGTGATGACGTTGTCTTCGGCTCTCGCTCGCATATGGTCACTTCGGACGCTGCGGGTAGCAACTACGTCCGCGTCAAGGCTGGAGCTATGATCGCTGACAGAGTCACTCTGCTTCCTGGAGTCGAGGTTGGCGAGAAAGCAGTAATGGGCAGTGGAGCTCTCACGAAGCCGAATGGCCGCTACCCGCCGGGTACCACGTGGGTCGGCAGCAAGAACGGTGAGGCAGTATGTCTTACCGTTGACGCACCTTCTGCACCTTCTTCGGGTTCATCGACGCCTGCATCTGGACTCGGCCGCATGTCAAGAGAGTACGACGAGAAGAAAGGGGTGCTGGATAACATCATCAGCTTCAACTCCACCGCCACGACTCTCAACAGAGAGATCTTTGCATCATCCTCCCGCCCAAGCTCGGAAAAATCCCGCGACTCTTCCAAGCGGTCCAGCCTCGACATCAGCCCGACCCGCCAGAACTCCTTTGATGACTACAAGTCGAAAGAGGCCAACGTCTATTCACACGAAGTCCCTCAATCCCGATCTGAAAGTCCTAAGCCAGAATCCTCATCGTCATCGCCATTCGGTCGTGCTTTCTACGAGGGCAAAGCACCCTACTGGGTCTGGGGCCAATTCACCATCTTCCTGTACTCAACCCTCATCACCGTCACCACTGGTGTCTTCTGGAATGTCCCGTCCGTCTCGGCCGTTCAGATCGTTAGCCGCCTGTACAAGAACAACAACATCGTGGTACAGATGTTCCTCGCGCAAGAGTGGTGGAGGCCTCTATCTCTCTACATCTTCTTCACGGCTTGCATCATTGCTATCATGGCAGTCCAGACCATCCTCGTACTCGCGTTCCTGATTGTCGCCAAATGGATCCTCATGGGCAGACGCAAGCCTGGCAACTACGACTGGGACAAGTAAGCACTTAACCTCTCCCCTCCCTAATAATAACCCCCAACTAATCCCACCTCCCAGATCCCCCTACTGCCAACGCTGGCAACTCTTCCTCAAGCTCGAGACTCTCCGTCGTCACTGCTACGGCGGCCACGGCATCCTCGGCATGCTTACCGGCACCAACTGGATTGTCCTCTACTTCCGCGCGCTAGGTGCCAACATTGGCAAAGACTGCTCGCTCTTCTCCGGCGGCATGCCCTCGCTCATGTTCACCGAACCAGATCTCCTCACCCTCGGCGATCGCGTAGCCGTCGACGATGCCTCTCTCGTCGGCCACATTAACAGCCGCGGGAAATTCGACCTCAACCCGCTCTTTGTCGGCGCCCGCAGTGTTCTGCGCAGCGGCTCTCGCCTCCTCTCCGGCGCGCGGATGGAAGAAGACACCTGCCTGCTCGAGCACACGCTCGTCATGGCTGGCGATGTCGTCGACGCCGGTTGCACGAGCCAAGGATGGCCTGCGGAAGACTTCGCTGAGAATCGGATGCCTACGATGGAAGTGAAGCAATACTGGAGCCTCAAAGGCATGATTTGAACATTTCTGGACAACACGGATCACCGGCGTTAACAACTTTCTTGTGGATAATATAACAAATGGGAACTATAGAGGGGATACGACAAACGGAATGGAATGGGGCGCACGACCGGATCGGCGCATAACGGATAGCAAGACAGCATGATACCCAACTGACCGACACTCGCTTTTTATTGCCGGGCGGCCAGATTGTTGTGGATTTTGTCGTTGGACATGGAGTCCAGTCGGCGAAATTGTTGAGTTTTAGTTTTAATCGCCAAAAAGGTAGCAATTTAGAGCTTCGAGAGTGTGGGAGAGAGATGGAGATTGTTGGTAGTTCTGGGAGTAGGAACATGGCAATAGTACATTTCTGCGCAGTCCTTATGTCTTTTTCATTCCATATCTCGTTCGTGATTCAACGTTGTATTCGTGATGATCTCCTTGCGTCTAATGAAAGATGGGTATGTATCCCCAACACCTCTTACAACGCCTTGCTTGCCTTTGATTTCGGTCAATTTCTTGGATTTGTAACTTGCTTGGAATCTTTACACCGGTGCCTGGTATGGATGCACGAGCATCTCGCTGAATCTGTGCGTCTGTCAGTATCTTCCTATTCAGACCCATAGAGTAAGACTGGCAACTCACGATGAAATACTCTCCACGCCTCTCACCTCCTCCGTCAACAGCGGCATCTTTACAACGTTGAAATCCTCGCCATACAAATCGTCGATCTGCTCCAAGTACTTTTTCTGCATCTTCCTCCTCGAATTGCACTGTTGGCAAGGGTTGTCCTTCTTCGGGAAGAGCAGCTGATTTACCACCATGGCGTGCGTATCGATCTCGTAGGTCCCAAGCTCTTGAATCATGCGCTCCGTCTCGTACAGCGACAGAAATTCGGGAATAAGGACGGGTACGAAAGTGGTGAGATCGGGGTTCTTGAATTGCTTGTTGACGTCGCCGATTGTTTCTTGCAAGTCATTCATGCGCTTCAGGACTTCGTCGAAGGATTGACCGTTGGGAAGACCACCTCGCGCGCCGATTAGGTTGTTGATCATAGGACCGAATTGTTGGCTGAGCTGGCTGAGTTTGTCGAGGGCTTTCTCGAGGACGGTAGGGAACTGTAGGAATCGGAGAGTGTGCCCTGTGGGTGCGGTATCGAAGATGATGAGCTCGTATTCCATGCCTTTCACTTGTTTGAGGACTTCGGCAAAAGACATAGCTTCGTCTACACCCGGAATGGAGAAAGCCATGTCCTGGAACATGCTGCCCACACCGCCGAGTCCTGCCATGGCATCTTGCGCATCATCGCCTCCTGCTGCTATCAAGTCGTTGATGGAGCCGTTCGGATCAATCTCCATCGCTGCTAGCCCAGGTACGCCAGGCACTGGTTTCGCGTCCTTGCCGAATTTGACGCCGAAAGCGTCTGAGAGGTTGTGGGCGGGATCGGTAGAGATGAGGAGCACGCTCTTCCGGGCCTTGGCCATCTGTACTGCCAGCGAGCAGGAGGTTGTCGTCTTGCCCACGCCGCCCTTGCCGCCGACGAAGATCCATCTCAGCGACTTCTGGTCGAGGATGGGCTGCAGGCTGGGGACCATGACATCTTCGTCCGCCATGGTGGTCGAGTATGTGGGTTATAGGTGGGAGGACCTTGATGGAGGGTATGCAGAGCTTGAGGAGTGGTTGCAGGCGAGAAGATCAGAGAGTTGAGTTGAGTGTTTCCAGTTTTCTCAAGAAACGTGTTGCTCCTGCCTCCCTGTGATCGCGGGGCTTGAAACGTCACCACGTGGATCGACATTCATCAAGATACTCATCAATATGTTCATTACCCTTGTCGTCTAAATCTCGATGAGTTGACATCATCCAATCTCCAATTCCTCCCTCACCACCTCCCCAAATGTCCCAACGACCCCCAACCCTCCTCACACGCGCATGGCACAAATGGAAAACCCTCCGCCTCCCCTGGCGCAAAACCTGGCTCGTAGGCTCTGATCTCTCCGGCAACACCTTCTGGGAATTCAAAGATGCACTCAACGCGAACCGCCTTCGCAGAATAGTGAAATACTCCTACAATATCCATCTTGGGGATGTGAAGATATCTCGTACGTCAACCGGATCACTCTGAAGAATTGAAAAGAGGGGATGCTGACGGGATATGGTACAGCGCAATGGCATCAATGGCTCCGTCACACACGAGACGCGGCTCCGACGTTACAGGAACAGCTTTACGAAGTGGACCGACAGGCGCGGATGAAGCAGTTGGCTGCGGATGCGGATGAGAGGTGGAAGAGCGTGCCATCGTTTTTGGATGCGCCAAGTCGAGAGCAGCCGCAGCCGGCGATTGGGGTGCAGGATTCGGGGGAATATGTGCAGGAGGGGGAAGTGAGGAGTGCGGAGAAGGTTGACACTGAGGTGGAAGATGAGAGCAGGGTTAAGAGCAAGACGAAGGAGAGGAAACGAGAGGAGAATCCGTGGTTGGGTCGAAGACCAAAGGGTGCGCCTGGTGAGGATTGGCAGCCGGCACAGTGGACGCCTGGAGTAGCGCAGAGAGGGAGGTAGCGTTCGTGATACTGTACTATAACTTGTACAATACGATCTCCACTGATGAATGAAATGCTACCTTGCGTTTCGTGTCCCTTGGATATCTCTTTCAAGTTGTCCCTAACGCCGTTTACCCACATGACGCTGCCAAACTGCATGAGGTGCCCTATTGTATCGTATCAATCGCGAGAGTCGTCAAACATGCTCGTCATCCACGAACGTGAGGGAGGCGGGCTGTCTGGAATCTCTTCTGGCTCCTTCGGTTTCGCTGGCTTGAAACTCAGAAGGCACTCCACCTCCAGGTGCCCAGGCACACCACAGACATCGCAGGGGTCGTCAAGGAGCGGAGGCTTGCTACGGTTCTTGCACGCTGGAGCGTCATGTCCACGTTGGCGGCAGTGTCTGCGAAGTGTCAGTGTATGAGGCTCAGGAGTGAGTGCTCTGGAAGATACTTACGTGCACTTCCGAAAGGTAGGGCAGCCGATGGATGCATGTTGATCGAGAGCGTTGCAATGCTTGCAAATACGTTCCATGCAATTCTGCCAAATAATGAGGGGTTGGCTTGTATCATTGAGATGAAAAGTCAATTGAGAACTTACCTCTCGCATATGTCCTCTCCCGCCACAACAAAGACAAAACACCAGGTCATCCTCTTTCACGTCCCAGAAGTACCTATACTGCAGGTCTTGGTTCCTCTCAGAGAGGTCTCTCACTCGCAGCTGGCGTGTTGGGGGTGTTGGAAATCCACTCGCGGCCATCTGCTTCACCTCGGGTGAGGCCATTGCATGGGGGGGCTCGTAGTCGCTCTCTTCTTCTTCTTCTTCTTCTTCTTCTTCTTCTTCTTCTTCTTCTTCTTCTTCTTCATCTTCATCTTCATCATCGCTGGAGCTGCTGTCTCTCGATATAGAGGCTTGGTCGTCTTCGCTGGTAGAGAGTGCATCCTCGTCGAAATAACGCAGTGTTCGGGCTTCTCTCTCGGCGTTGGTTTCAAGAAGGGAGGGCTTTCTCCCCAGATCTTGAAGCGGTATGCTCACGTTCCTCCGCGTCCATCGCTCAAAGATACTACCATTCGGCGACTCCGCGGGAAGGACTGGTGGCTCACTCTCTCGTCTGGAGCTTGAGATCTCGCCAGATTCTTTACTCGAGGCGCTTGAGCGCCTGGTGTTGGGGAATCTCGAGGATGCCTCCTCAAGACGTCGTTGCTTGCTAGTGATGTCGCTTGCTGCGGTGCTGTAGTTCGAGTCGTCCGGGCGGGAGCGCTTCCGGCCAACTGCGGCTGTGCGGGATTCATCCTCTGATCCAGACATCGTGTGATTACTCGTGACAGGATTCGGTGGCTTGCGATAGCGGTGAGGTCTGGTGAGCGCTTGTAATATGGTTGTGCTCGTGAGAGCTCGTAATGAGGGTGTATACAAAGTGGGTGTGCTTCTTCACATGAAAAGAGAGAGTCTGAGGTTGTACTTATAGTCTTGGGACGCCGATCCTCACAATGCGTGAAGTGAATGTGAGAAGCTTCTGCACGATCTCACACGCTTCAGTCCTGTTCCAGCAGAAGCCTCGTCAAATCGAGGAGTTTCTAGGCTTGCAGGTGGACACTCGCTGTACACAGATGGACGGAGCTCCACGGGAGAAGAAGTTGCTCGTGCCAGCGGCGTTTGGAAGGCGAGCAAGTGCTGCTGAGATCGGGCAGAGAGTGAATGAATGCAGGTGATATCGCTGATATCATCCAAGCGCATCGGCGTGAACGCTAGGCAAATGGAAACGGGCGGCGGTCCACAGGCTGATTGTCGGCGTTGCTCGCTCAAGACACTTGGCCCGACGACGGCATCGAACGACTTTTTGCTGACAGCTCGCGGCTACTGGTGAGGCGACTTTTACTTGGAGCGACGGCGACGGATGTGTTCCCCTGAGCCGAAAGCGAGGCAGCGGTGTGCGAGGGCGGAATAGCAGGAGGCCAGAGTAATAGCAGAGTTCAAGAGGGGGAGGCTTTGGTTACGCGTAAGGACGTTGAAAGCAACTGCTATTTCCAGCAGAAAGCCGTAAGAATAGTGCGCCGCACCCTCTAGACCCTGCATTACTACGTAGTATTGCCTGGCCTTGATTTACCTTACCTACTCCCTCCCATCCATCCCTTCTCCTCCCTCTCGACTGCATCCCCTCCACACGTCGCGTGTTGCTGCAGTGCCCACTCCCATCCCACTCGCACTCCGCCATCGCCGCCAGCGAGCCCGTCCCTAGCCGCCTCGTCTGCTACGCGCATTAAGCTCCGAGGTCTCACCACGCCAACGCCGGCTTCTAGAGCCTCCGTCACGAGAACACGGGAACAAAGAGACCACTCACAACACCTCCTCTATACTCAACCCACCACGACGTCCATTCCGCTGCTGCTGCTCAAACACGCGCACGCCCGCTGCCAACCGAGCCATCTCCACGCTGGCGTCCCCTCTCCTATTCATACCCCCTCACAAGCTGCCGTCCCCTTGCAACACCGCCAAACTGTCTTCCACAATCCTCCAGCGCAACGGCATCACCTTCGCCGAAGAGGTGAAGCCGTCCACCCCTGCCTGCGTCCAGTCGGCCGAGAAGAAGATGAGCGGCAATACCAAGAGCAAGGAGGGAACGAGGCGGAGGCGAAGCAGCAGTTTGATGTACCAAGAGCCTCCCGAGAGTCTCGAGCAGCAGAGCGATCAGGCCGTCCTGCCCAACTTGAATGCACAATGGGTCAACGCAAAAGGTACGCCCTGACGTATACAACAACCGGCGCATACGGATGGATGCAGACATGCTGGTAGTACCGCAGTTCGACAGGGGCACGTGTGCTAATATTGGCTTTGAACAGGTGCCTGGATGATCCACATCATTCTCATCTGCCTACTCAAGATCGTCTACGATATCATACCCTCCATCACTCAGGAAACCTCATGGACCCTCGTTAATGCGACCTACATGGCCGGCTCCTACCTCATGTTCCACTACGTACGCGGCATCCCTTTCGAGTTCAACGCAGGAGCATACGACAACCTCAACATGTGGGAGCAGATCGACAACGAAGATCAGTATACACCGGCCAAGAAGTTCTTGCTCGCCGTGCCTATTTGCTTGTTTTTGATAAGCACTCACTACACACATTACGATTTGGCCTACTTCACCATCAACTTCTTGGCCACACTGGCTGTGGTAATACCAAAACTACCGGCGGTACGTCATCCTCCAGTCCATGTTTCGTTTCAGTTCCTGACAGTCACGCAGCTTCACCGTATGCGAGTCTCGGCTTTCAACCCCGAGCCGATGCTACCGGAAAGGTAGTCGAGGCAGAGGCTGCCAGACAGTGCGGAGTTCCACCCGTCTATCCGGCTTTTGCACTGGCGTTATGGGGAATCGGGGAACAAAAAGGGACACCACAGCGGACTCGACTGTACTGTTACCAACATCTAACTGGCGCTTTAGCGGCCTCGCACTCCTTGAAGATACCACTGCTGTCCTGCCAAGTCTTTCAACGGAGACTTGGCCTGTATTTATATCATGCAACGAAGCCTCGCAAGGCACATTCAACACCACACTGATCATTGCCGTACGTTACCCTACTTACACGTGTACTGATAGAGCAGCTTTTTACTTACGCAGCCGCCGCCTGGGTCTTCGTTCCCTGGAACTGCTTGATCATCTCCGCATAGATGCCCGTCGCCTTGCCAGCCAGGACCTCTTTCGTGTACTCCTCGTATGTCCTGAACTTCACGTTCGGATACAAATCCTTGCTGGTCACGTATCCCAGGTAAGCAGCATACTCCGGCTGGTTGTCTCCTCGAATCCCCCAGGAGATCGCATATTGCGCCGGGACCTTTTCACGCAGCTCGAACGGGCCCCTCTCCTTCGGCGCCCGATCAATCCTCGCCCGCAGCTCTGCCTCATCCACGTACTTCCTTTGAAGCTCCTCCCCCGTCAACCGACCATACAGCTCATAAATCTGGTTCTGTGTCCACATCTCGTTATACACAAAGACGTACTTGTTCAGCGTGCGTGCGTCAACGATGATTTTGGCGATGTAGCGGCCTATATCGGCGAGGTCGGTCAGAGCGGAGGGCACGTCACCTGTGCCGGCTATCTCGTTGCCAGGGTTGAAAGCGGACATGTAGTCTGTTTTTCCTGAAGGGAGTTTGGGGATGGTGATTTGGTACCACCAGCCTACTTCGACGACGGTGAAGGGGAGGTGCAGGGTTTTGATGTGATTGTAGACGAGTTCTTTGTCGTCGCGGAGGAGGTGGATGCCGCCTGAGAAATATGTTTTGAGAAGTGAGGGAAAGAGCCGGAGGGAGGTTTACCTACCTGCGGGTACAATGGGCATATATGCGCATGGCAGGAAGCGTTGAACGCCCGCTGTTTTGGCTGCGGTGGCGAGGGGTATTTGGGCGGCTTGGTCGAGGGGTGCGATGGAGGAGATGAGGATTGTTATGTCCGCGAGGGTGGAGACGAGGGTTTCTTGGGAGGCTGTGAGGTCGAGGGGGCGGAGGGTTACGCCGCGCTTTTCTAGCTCCTTGTTCACGAGTTTGGACATTGACGGAGGGCGGGTGAGGGCGATGATGTCCTGTGTCTTTGGTCAGTTCAATGGGAGGACGTTGGGGGAAATTGACGAACGAATTTATCGGCCTCGAGGAGGCCATTGACGATGGAGCTTCCTGTTTCGCCGGACGCTCCCACGATTCCAACTCTAATGCGAGACATGCTTGTCTTTGCCTTCGAATATTGCGAATGGCGCTGGGTTGATGCATGTTGGGAAGTGTGGTTGTTCTTGACCTTTTTAATCGTTCATGTTTCTCGCCAAGGAACGGCAAAACTGTCGCTCTTGCGAAGTCCGTTCCGTTCAAGACTTTGTATCCGTACCCGCCCGTTATGTTTCATCTTAGTTGAACCACTTGGTTTTGCACAGGGAATGGAAATGGCTTTGGGATTGCATAAATTGGACATCGAGGAAATTAATAGAGTTTCGATGGGTCTTGCCTGAGGCTTGAAGAAAGTGCCCTGCTCTTTCCGAAGCACTGCCCTCGCTCCTTCCCTACCTTCACATGACAACCTTTTCAAGGAACATCCCATTGATGCTGAGGCAATCGATTCGCATCCCACTCCAGTCAGTACCTCAGATCCGCTCCGCCGCCACCGTGATGAGTGCGAGACCTGCGCGCCGGGAGTTTGCTCCGGTTGGCAAGCCTGTCGCTACGAACGAAAAGCGGATGCAGCTCAAAGGCGTTGTGTTTGACATGGACGGCACTCTGTGTAAGTGATCTTTACAGTGTTGTACTCATGGAGACGCTGACGAACCCAAGAAGGCGAGCCTCAGAACTACATGTTTGGCGAGATGCGCGCAGCCCTTGGCATCACCAAGCAGGTCGACATCCTGGACCACATCCATTCGCTACCAGAACCACAGCAGTCGGAGGCTTTTGCCAAGGTCCAAGCAATCGAGCAGACGGCAATGACCAAGCAGGTCCCTCAAGCTGGACTTGTCTCGTTGATGGAATTTCTGGATAAGCATGAGATTCGGAAGGCCATTTGTACGAGAAACTTTGAGTAAGTGATCTACCGCAAGGACTGTCATCGGACTACACTGACATGAAACGCAGCACTCCTGTTGCCCATCTTCTAGAGAAACATATCCCATGCCATCTGAACCCATTCGCACCAGTGGTCACGCGAGGCTTTCGTCCACCAAAGCCATCACCGGCTGGAATACTCCACATCGCACATGATTGGAGCCTAGTAGACGTTGCAGCTGTGCCTACGACTTCACCAGAACAAAGACCCCTGCCACTGCTTATGGTAGGCGACAGTGAGGATGATATGGCGGCAGGTCGAGACGCCGGAGCAGTCACCATCCTGCTGAAAAGCCCGGGCAAGGAGGATCTGGAGTCAGATCCCCGGACTGATGTCTCCATTAGTAGACTGGACGAGCTGGTGCAACTTCTGGAGGCTGGCCTGTCGACGCAGTAAATATTTAGCCTGAAGATTGACTTGCAACATGCAGGGATCCTCGAGGTAGCTGCCTTTCCGCCAGTCACATCCCGCCGATTACGGAGCTGTGCTTCTACTACATCGACAGCGTGTATGGCAGCTCAGTCCATACACTTTCTCCCTATTCTTTGCTTCGGTCTTGTTTCAGTCCGCTTGCGTCGTTTCACTGACGCCATGGAGGAATCAAGGCTTATTTCCACTGGAGAGATCACTCGACACAATTCACCAGAAGATTGCTGGCTTGTGATAGACAATAAAATCTGGAATTGTACCAAGTTCATCGAAGACCACCCTGGAGGACCATCTCGTACGTTATATCTACCTAGGCCGACATAGCAAGGAACTAAGAGAAGCAGTGATCCTCAAATACGCCGGCCGCGATGCCACCGAAGCCTATGCTGAAGTCCACTCACCATCAGTCGTGAAGAATATACTGCCTCCAGAATGCTTTCAAGGTAATTTGGATCGCTCAACAATCAATGAAGAATGGTCGAAGGCGCCTGTACCGAGCAATCCGACTCAGGGTGTTTCCGAAATTGAGAAGCCACCTTTGCATAATGTTGTCAACCTGTCAGTCAGGCTCAAGATACTTTCCTTCGTGTAGATCTAATGCTTGACAGCTACGATTTCGAAGAGATCTCTGCCAGGACTGCATCAGCCAAGACACACGCCTTTTATTCTACCGCATCGACCGATTGCTGGACACGAGATATGAACAGTTCGACTATCAAAAGGATCTGGTTCCGGCCTCGTGTTATGCGTGACGTTGCGAATGTCGACACATCGAGCTCGATTTTGGGGACGCCTGTGTCTGTGCCGATCTTCATTTGTCCTTCTGGCCTCGCGAAGATGATCCATCCTGAAGGCGAGAAAGCTTTGGCGCGGGCTGCGAAGTCAACAGGCATAATACAGATCGCGAGTCTCTTGGGTTGTTTTCTTGTGAAGTCGTGCCATCACTGACTGTGACAGGTTTCTTCCAACGCCAGCTTTCCACACGATGAGATCGTCGAACAAGTACCGGGATACCCATTCATGTTTCAACTATACGTCAACAAGGACAGGGAAAAGACAGAAGAACTCATCGCCCAAGCTGTCGCCCTAGGTATGAAAGCGATCTTCGTGACTGTAGATGCAGCGGGAAGAGGCAAGCGAGAATCCGATGAGCGTCTGCGTGTCGACGAAATCGTCATCAACCCTGTCACCGGCGAGAAGAAGAGAGGTGCAGGTCTGACGAAAATCGTGGGCAGCTACATCGACCAGGCGCTCACCTGGAACGACATCGCATGGATCCGAAGTCTGACGGATTTGCCCGTCGTTCTCAAAGGAATCCAAACGGCAGAAGACGCTAAGCTGGCTTTGAAACATAAAGTCGATGGGATCTTGCTGTAGAATCATGGTGGTCGGAATCTCGATTACTCGCCGCCAAGTGTTTTGTTGCTGTTGGAAATGCACAAGCAGTGTCCTGAAGTCTTCAGTCAGATGGAAGTCTATGTTGACGGCGGGTTTAGACGAGGCGGTGATATTCTGAAGGCACTTTGTCTCGGTGCTAAGGCTGTGGGGCTTGGGAGGTCATTCTTGTTCGCGTTGAATTATGGGCAAGAGGGAGCAGAGCACTTGGTCCAGAGTAGGTGGGTTTGGTGGCATGATTTATGCTTAAGAACTGACATATGGGCTAGTCCTCAAGGATGAACTGGAATCGGCAATGAAGCTCGTCGGCATCAAGGACTTCAACGAAGTCCATCCAGACCTGGTCAATACCCTCGATGTCGACCATCTTGTCCCGTCTACAGCCGAGCATCCATATGCCAAATGGCGGCCGCAGGCGAAAATGTGAACAAATCAAGAAGGGTGTTTGTGGGAGGAAGTCCTCGTATTACTCGCTTTCCAAATTGCCGCATTAGCCAGGCATACGACATACGGAGCCGGCAAGTGCTGCTTGAGGGAGAGAAGAATTACGAGTTCCAAGAGAACAACTGCTCTTTTTCCTGCGCCGAGCAGCATCCACACGAGGTCGAAGGACTTGTCATTGCGAGCGAGTGAACAGCAGCAGGAGCTCATTATTGCTATGGATCTGAAGGTAAAAGTGCCGGTACGATAGCGACTTTGCACAAGCTTCAAACCATTCCCCTCAGCCGTTACGATCCAATGCAACGCTGACGTCGATTTTCAAGGCAGTCTTTTCTCATGTGTTGGGAGAACCTGACAAGCCGGCTCCTGTATGAGAGCGTAGAAGGTAGCTACTACAGTTCATGTCCCAGATCGAGCCTATGTGAGCTGCGTAAACGAACACCTCGTCTTCAAGCTGAACGACGCCGAACGACAACCTCGTCGATCACCTACGCATTCGGAGTGACTTTACGCGTGCATAAATTCCGAGCTTTTCAAGAACAATTGCGTGAGTTGTGGTTCTCTTACGCAACTTGCGGGGCAAAAGTTCATAAAAATTGCCGGACCAGCAGATTGATATACATGGAATGTTTCCTTGGACTCGCATAGTCTCTTTCTCAGAAGAATTGACATATCGACCTCAGGAACGACCCCACTTCAAAGTTATCTCATTATGGAACTCCTCACTTACGCCGCCCTAGCCCTCGCATCCACATATGCTGCCTCAGCAGCCCTCTGCACCCCAGGCGGACTCCTAGGCATCGGCGACGGCATCTCCACCCTCCCCCAAACCTTTGTCCTCCAAGCCCGCGCCTCCAACGGCAGCACCCTCACAGTCGTCCAATCCACCCTCCCGGCTCCAGGCACCTTCCTCTTTCCCCTCTCGCTCGGATCACCAAACACCTCTTTCAGCGACGCCAATACGCCCGTCTTCCAGCTTCAAAACGGTGTAGCATACGCTGCCGGCGGGACAGTGCTGGCGACTCAGCAGAGTCCGCTGCTTGGGCCGGAGCCACTTTATGTGGGTGCTGATAGCACGCAGAACAAGGAGCCTCTGAGTGCGGTGAATGCGAGCTGTGGGGGAGTTGATACGAATATTTTGCGGTTTACGGATTTGTTGCCGCTGCCTATTGCGTCGGCGGTGACGAATGGGACGTTTGCACCGGGGACGAATTTGGCGAGTCCGATTTTGGATAATATCTTGAGTGAGTTTCGTCTGCGTGGCAGTGGTAGATATCGAGCTGACCATCTGTTTTAGCACTCGGGGCGCCGGTGGATTTGATTATTGTGCCGTATACGAGTGGGTCGTGAGGTGGTGAGGGTGGAGGATGAGACTGTGGTGAAGTCAATAAATTTGTCAGATCAAGACTGCACTCACTTTTCCTTCTCTTGAAGCCATCAGCTGCGGCGCGACAGGAAGTCGGCGATGGCGACGACTACATCAGCAGCGACGTGGGTTGTGAGTGCGTGCGCGTATGCTCATGATGCCCTTTCAAGATGTGAGCATCGCCAGCGCAGAAAAGTCTCTTCTCCATTCGCGCGACGCCACGAAAGCGACCCACGAGCATGATGAAAAGGGCTGCAAGAAATTGCGCAAATGTTTTTCCAAAGATTCCTTGCCGATCCGAAGACCAACAAGAGCAGTCAGTTGATAGTTTTCAACTAGCAAAAACGCAATCTCGGACGAATCCTCACTGATATGCGTAACGCCCGTGCACCAGGATGAAGAAGAAAGAGAAAAAAGTTGGAAAACGGCGGGAGTTTCGGAGGCTTATATAGACGAGCTGGGGGAAGGGCCCGTGCATAATTTGGCCAATCAGAGAGGTGTTCATTTAGGCTGCAGGAAGATGCGTCATGCAGCTCCAGTGAGCCTGTGAAGCGTGCTGGAAATAGAATGAAGAGCAGTCCGACTTCGTTCAGTCAGGTGAATGCTAGATCCTACAGACTCGCCTTCCTGGGAAATGCTGCAAGACAGCCCGCAATTAAAGCGCCCGGATTGAACCTCGTTGGATATTTCTCCACCATCAACTTGGACAGCTCTCTCGCATTCTTGGCTGCACCGCTTTCGACAAGAATGCTAAAGTCTCGGATGTACTGCTTTGAGGCTTGAAGGTGGAAGACGCCGTCCAATTCGCCCTCCTTCTTGTGCCCTGGGACGATAGTTTCCGGTCCCAACGCTTCCACTTTCTCAATCGCCCAAATCCATTCTTCCCTTAGCTTCTGTGTGTTTGCAGCAGCCAACATTTGATGGACGTCTCCGTAAACGACATCACCGCAGACCGCAAGTTTCAGGCTCGGCACCCAGAGTACGGTCGAGTCGTGAGTATCTGAGTGGCCTACTTCAATTGCCTGGAATGTATGTCCTTCGAGCTCGAAACTGCCGTTTGCAGGAAGTGGATCAGGGAAGACAAAGTCCTCGTCTATTTGACCAGGAAACTGAGTGCCCCAAGTACGCTTCCAAACCGGTGGTTCGACTTGCTCCCGCATGTGCTTGATCGTTCTGGGTGTTGCAACGGCCTTCAACCCAGGGAATCGCTTCTTCAGATACCCGATCCCGAGCCAGTGGTCGGCATGGCCGTGCGTGATGTATACAGTGGAAAGTCTCTTGCTTGGGATTGTACGCTCAATCCAATCCGCCAGTTCGACGTTTTGTACTCGTGTGATGGGCGTGTCTACCAATACGGCTCCTCTCTCGCCATGGATCAGCGTACTCGAGATTGGAGACCAAGTGCCGCCAATCGTGCCGTTTGGTCTGTTGAATGGAAGGGGCGGAGCAACATAAACACTGGCTCGAAGAGGTGACATTTTGGAATGTGAGTTGTGTTCATGGCGGGATTCAATGCGTCCTGTTGGGGATCGTGACAACAGAACTACTGCAGATGATTAAGGACGTAACATCTCTGCTTACCTCGGGCATCGCTCTGGTATGTGTGCGGAGTATCGAGAAGATGTGATCAGCTGTGAGCTGCAAGATCAGTAATCGAATGCCATGTATCGAGGCTGTTCACCATCGTCTTGCGCCCGAGCCCTGCCATGTCGAGGCACGATCTTTCAATTGCAGCCGGCCGAAACCCGACGGCTTTGCAGTCGGCCGCGACTCTTGCAAAACTCTCGGATGGGAGCAATCAAGACTCCAGTAACGTGTAGCAACGACGCTTAGTGTATCGGATTGAGAAAACGCATTCCGCAACAGAGGACAACATTCGACTGACTCGCGTTGAAAGACTTTAATGAGTCTCTGAGGATTGCTGCGATCGTTTCGATACTGAAGAGTGGACTCAGAGCCTTCCTTTTGGCATGCGTTGTGTGGGCGTCGTTGGTCGCGGGTCATGGGCACTGCTGTGTTGGCAGGCAAAGCGCCTCCTGCGAAACCCTCGATTCAGAAGTCTGTCGACCATGATGTCGTTCGATGGTGTTGAGCGTTGTCGTTGATGGCAAGGGAGGCACGGACGAGCCCTCAGAGGGAACCAAGAAGGGGCAGTGAAGGCCGGAGGCATTAGCGTCGCGCTAGCCCCGGCTGCTCCCTTTAGCCATTGGCGAATATTTTCGACTCACAACATCGTCCTCCTCTTCTTCTTCTTCTCCAAGCGTCGTCCTCACAAATGCTGCGTTTCTTTGCTCACACACAGACTTTGCCTCGCGCAGACGTCCCCGAAATGGCAAATGAGAAATTCGGAGTAATCTTCAACACTGCATGCTCATCTGCTCCGGCAGCTCTGAGCTTCCTGCCCGTGAGGGCCTGCCGTGACACTCACGGTTGCACTTGGCATCAGAAACTTCAGTCCGGAGCCGCCCAGTTCTCGCATTCGTGTGATTTCTGGGTACTTCGCGGCTATGGGAGCCGGTGCGAAGATTGTGAGGTTCACACCATCACTTTAGTGCAATACGCGGCGTATCAGAGGGCTTCTCCAATTACCTGTCGAGAGATATGGTGGAAGGGTCTGAAGATATCATTCGATTCCGATTACTCTTGTGAGGACGGCGCTTCAACTCTTTTTACTCAAAGTGAGTCACTTCTTCCCCCAGAAACACGTTCGAGGATACTGCTAATAATTCTCGATCCTTCAATACGACATCCTCCGCCACCGACCTGAGTCACACCTCAATCCTCAAAAGTTGGCATCTGACTCTTGCTACCGCTCTTACTGCTGTCCAGCATGTACAAGAGATCGGTTCTCATGGTGTACTTGGTCCCCGCGAGCACGTCGTCTCCACTGTGCAGCAGATCGCGGTGCTGGAACAGTAGAATTCGACCAGTCTTGGGTATCACATCATAATCTTGGCCCGCGTTCCAGCTGGTGAGGGAATGGAAGGACGTCGCTCCGCCAGACATTGCCAGGACCTTGGCCTGATCTTTGATGCTCATTGTTTTGAGCTCAGAGTCTGGTATGTCGCCGGCATTGTTGAGATAGAGGTGTAGGGTGAAGTACGATCTCTCTCTCCGATCTGGCGTCTCGTACGATCCGTCACAATGCGGTCTGAAGTACTCTCCTGGAAGGAGTTAGCAATTGAACTCTGCGCGCGAATGGCACGAACCGCCCACCTCCAATGTACTTCAGAAATCTCATCCTCTCGTTCGGTCTCGAGAACTTCCACACCTCACCTCTCTGAGACGGCCCATTCCCAAAGATGCGCGGCACATTCTCCAACCGCACAATCTCCTGCACCTCCGGCACATCCTCAATGCGCTTCCAGACTTTCGCGACAACGTCTCGCGAGTCCCAAATGATGCGCCCGCAGTTCCGCGAGTCGGTCATGAGCTGCTGGCGGCCACCACCGACGTTGACCATAGCTCTCTCCCACTCGCCATTTGCGCTTGCCTCTGCCGCAGTGAGCATCTGCTTGCATTCCGCCTCGCTGAGTACATTGTCGAGGATCACGGCGTACAAGCCGTCGTATTCGGGGAGCGGCGTTTGCTTAAAGTTGATTCGCTGGACTCTGATATTCGATGCTGGCTTTGACAGAAAGTCTTCGGGGAGTGTTGATTGAGGAGCCATTGTTGCGTGGATTATTTATTTTCCCTTGGAGGGTTTCCATGTTAAATGAAGAGGAGGATGTTGATGGTAGCAACAGGCTGCGACTTCTGTTTACCTGCAGCCTTGGTGGCTTAGCTGTTTTGACCGGTGGGTGAGATGACTCAGGTGTGGATGTTGGCGAGGCGCAGGGGTCGTGTAAGCGTAAATGTCTTGCAGCATTGTCTCAATTTGCACAATATTCATTCAAGTGTATGCATTAACGCATGTGAAGAGTGTGAAGAGTAAGCTGCAACGGAGATGTGAGACGGCCTGTTCAGGCAACAACTTATGGCCTGAGCAACACCCGATCTTGCACCTTGTATGCACCAAGTCCACGGCCTACCTTGGAACGAACGTTCTCTCGAGTGGCTGTTCTCAAGCTGTTGAATCTACATGGTTCAGACATACAAAACTAGGGTAGAGAATATCGCTCGCATCAATTGAATTGGCAAACATTTGGTACGGGATTATTTCTACTTCAAGACTGATTTCAGCGGTTCGATAGAACAATCGCTTTTACTAAGACCAGCTCCAAGATAGAAAGAGGTGTTTCAAACAACAATCGTATCCACCTGTCTCAAAGAAAGATGAAAACTAGGAGTAGTCGTAACGATCGTTCGCTCGTGGAGGGCGATCTCGGCCAAAACATCCCAGCGAATGTGGACGTCCGTAGCGCGCCATATGCGTTCTCAAGCCACTCAATTTTCTGAAGCCTTGCCGAGCACGTGGACACCGGGATAGCGCGCAATACCACGTCTGTCCTGTGTGCCGGAGTGGAGCTGGACGATCTGAATCAAAATAGCCGCGCGAATGTAGACGTCCTTAGCGCCGCACATGGCTAGCCAAGCCACGCGAGGCATTGAATGCTCGTCGAGCGCTCGTACAATCGTCCCCCGCGCAAAAATATCGACCGCGCGTGTTCGATAGGACGGGATGCTGGATCTGCTCCGTGCTGTTCGATTAGACGTTGCTGGAATGGGCTGCTTATAGCTAATGCTTGCGCTGACAGTGAAAAATGGTCCCACACAGTCGGTGTTGACGAAACGATCGGTGGTAGAACTTGCTGAGGGCATTCCCATAGCCCGCCTACAGGTGGTAGTAGTGCTGGTGCTGATGCTGATGCTGATGCTGGAAGAATGTGAGTTTATTGAATTCCCTGGAGCACAGACTGTGCCGAAGAGCTGGGATGCGGTGAACTTTGCTCTGATAAGCCGCCAGCTGATGCCAGAAGAACGAGAATGTGCTCTTGTCCGGGATCTGGCGGCGCGATAATTTCAGGTATTGCTGAAGAGCGATAAGCTCCTCACTCATCGGTCTTTGCCTTCTTGCCCCCAGTAGCAGCAGCCACATCGTCGCCGCTCCTTTTGCGCTTGCCTTTACCTCCAGCATTCTTACCGCCTTTGACGCGGTACGTGCCGTCGGCGTCTGCCTTTCCACGCTTCTTCCCAGCATTTGTGGGATGCTCATCAACAAACGCCAATTCGTCTTCCTCTCCAAACCCAGCACTGGCAGCGCCTGGGCTGAAGCCTTCACGTGCTCGTCCGACAGCGCGATCCCCAACTTGCTTAGCGAGATCCCTCTTGCCCCTCCCGCCACGACCTGTCGCCGGTTTTGCGTCGTGCGACGCGAGGCTCTCCGTGTCGTCGATGTCAGCGCCTGTGATGCCAGGCTTCGCATGAGTCTTCAGCCAATTATGCTGGCTTTGTGGATTCTGGATCTCTTGTTGACGTTCCATTTCTCTCGGTGTCAAATCTGCCCAATACTTTTCATCTGTGATGCCTTCTATCTCCCTAGGAATCCGGGTGATGGGGTCACCCAATCTAGCATCGATGCGTAGCAGATATCTCTTCTCCTCTTCCGATGTGAGATAATTGGGCGGAACGTGTGAACTGCGCTCTTCCGGTGGCTCATCGCCTGGTCTCGCGATGGCATGGGGCACATTGAGTTCTAGCTCGTCGAGCGAAGTCACGCCCTGCATAGCCAACTTCTTGTCGATCTGATCGCGAATAACGTGTAGATCGAGGTGCGGGATCTGACGATTCTGCACAGCGACGGTATACTGCTGTAACAATTCGTTCGCTTCCTGGGGAGTCACGTTGTCGCGCACAACGCTTGGGATGGAGGCCACGGCTGTGTGGGTCGCAGGGAGGGATACATCGAATCGCAAGTGTGGAGGGATGTTGGGATTGTCGTTCAGGTCGAGAAGCAGTTCAAGGAGGCCGCTGTAAGGCCCATTAGCATGCGACTTTTCATGTTGACGATCCGGCAAGGGGACATGGGCCTACTCCAGCTCCTCTCGCAGGCGGCGCGCAATGCCTTCCAGCTTCTGCTCCTCCTTGAACAGCTTACGGTTCTCCTCCAGCACGCCGTCAAAGCTTTGGCGCATCTTGCGATACTTCTTGCGCCATGACTTGTACGGTGGGCGCTCGACGGATGCCAGCGACTTGCCGCCGGTAGTCGCGTGTTCCTGCGGTTGCGCCGTGCTCTTCTCTGAGTCCGACATGGTATTTGGGGAGATGGGATGTCTTTCGTCTGTGTCCAGCTAGATGAGACGGTGGCGGGCTTAGTGAGGAGAGTGTGGTGGTGGAGTGTTGGTGGTTGGAGTTCGGGAATGCAAGGGAGGAGAGCAGGTGGAAGCCGCTTCCAATTTAGAGCAGAATTTAAGTCCAGACGCCTGCTGTAGTCAGCTGTAGTCGGCACCAAAATTTCATGTGACGAAGCTCTCCAATTCTCGCAGCTTCACCATTACACCGCACACAACCATGGCCTGCCCCAAAGATCCCGCCGCCGTCGCCAAGAAGCGCAAACGCGATATCATTCCCGAGGACGAGGATCAGAAGCTGGAAATCGACGTGAACGCACCCGAACCGCCCTCGAAAAAGGCCAAGCGCAAAGAGAAGAAGGCCTCCAAATCGAAGTCGAAATCGACCAAGAAGGAAGAAGAGGCCGACGACTCTGAAGATGGTGGTTTAAAGATAGTCACTGAGAAGAAAGAGGACGAGGATAAGCCCAGGCCGGCCACTGCTTCAGAACCAGCGAAGCGCTCAGACTATGGCATATGGATTGGAAATCTGCCATTCGCTGCCACCAGAGACTCCATTCGCAAGTTCCTGCTCGCTGAGGGCGGTATCGGAGAGGCCGACATTACTCGACTTCACCTTCCTACTGCTGAGAAGGGTCAAAATAAGGGCTTCGCCTACGTCGACTTCACTACCGCTGCCATACTCGACACCGCCTTGAAACTGAGCGAGAGCATGATTCAAGGCCGAAGTGTGCTCATCAAAAACTCAAAGAGCTTTGAGGGACGTCCGCAAAAGAGCGCCGCAGAGCAAACGGCCGGCAACGTGAGCAGGAAGGAGCCAAATAAGCGCATATTCGTCGGCAACTTAAGCTTTGATGTGACCAAGGATGAATTGGCTGAGCACTTCGGCCAAGCTGGACAAGTTGATAATGTCCACATGGCTACTTTCGAAGACAGTGGCAAATGTAAAGGCTTTGCCTGGGTCACCTTTGCAGACATCGAAGCGGCCACATCTGCTGTCCGTGGATTCATCTACAAGGAGCCAGAGGATTGTGATGACGACGAGGACGAAGAGGACAACATGGAGGAACAAAAGAAAAGCAAGAAGTCGAAAGCCAAGAAGCCCCGCAAGTGGTTTATCAATCGGATACATGCACGTGAACTTCGTTGCGAGTTTGCCGAAGACGCTCAGACCAGATATAAGAAGCGGTACGCAAGCGGCGGTTCGAATGGCGGACAGGAACGTGGTGATCGCGGAGAGTCGACCGCAGGAGCCAAGGAAAGTGTCGATGGTCTGGCTGCTGAAGCCGCCGCTGCTCGCCGATCCGCGAGTTTCAAGAAGAAGGACCCAAAGATGAAGTCACTCAACAAGGACGAGCGACAGGACGTGCGGCGCAAGCGACACGATGCCAGAATGATCGCTCCTGGAAGAGCGCTCGCAAACAAGCAGAGAGCATCGGAAGCAATTGTGGCCGGCACTGGAAGCAAGAAGACCTTTGATTGAACTCAGAGCGCGCACTACAAAAGCTACTTCTGCAATCTCCTATACGAAAAACGTAGTTGTCGGCCCCGACGCCCATACCTCCCTCGTACACGTTGCATAGTGATCACATAGGTCGCCGCCCGAAGACTCACCGACTAGTACCTTACCTCCTGTTGCCGCGGGAGCCTGCCGCATCAATTGAAACAATCCTGCAAGCGATCATGCGTGTGATGTGGCTTGTTCCCGTATTCTGTGAGCTTGACAGGCAAACCATCGCTCTTCAAAAACTCCCGACGCTTTACCGTCGCTAACGCTGTTCTATTTTCCAAGGGCATCCTCTCCTTTCGTCTGGAAGGAAGTTCAACTGCAACTCTGAAGAAAGCTTTTGTGGAGGCCTGTACTCTATCACCTGTCCAAACTCACCCATCATCACAACCCACGTCTCCCCATAGACAAGCTGTGTCAGCGACCTGAGACGTGAACGAGAAAGCAGCTCTGCAGTTGACGTTCGCCACTGCGGCCGCCACCAAAAGCACGGACGGTCGGTAAGAGAGTCTATTTGCCTCTTTCATATGAGTTAGAGATCAGCCTGAGATCAACCTTCTTCACCTTTCCGCACAACCCACCCTGGTCCCACGCGTTTCCCCTCCTCATCTCAGCCCCAACGGAAACAGTCGCCTACGGTATGTTACATATCGGCCACACCGCGGTCGACTCTGACCTTTTCCCTTTCATCTGATGCAGCAAGAAACGGATTTCGACGGACAAGACTTCTGGCTTACGGTACATTTCACCTTTGCGCGGTGTTGTGGCAGCGGTCTGACGCTACCGATGCTTCCTAGGCTTCTGGTTGAGGATATGATGGGTGGGGAGATTGAGGTTTTGGGATGGGATGAGGAGAAGGAGATTCTTTATGCGAATGCGCTCGGGAGGCCGTGTAGTACTTGTGTGAGAAGACTAAGGGCGGAGTTGTTTAGGATCAAGATGTGGTCGTCGGCTACCTTTTTGGACGATGAAAGTGGAGGGTCGATGAGCACGTGAAGCGGTTGCGATGGGACTGGGTCGTGAGAAACTGAGGCGATGAGATGGGATGCGAGTCGTGAGAACGTTTTATCGTTGGCTACAGAATCTCGGAATGACACCAACAGTCGCAAAATCGAGGTGGATTGGACACGTTCAACGATCAACCGAGCCTCTCTCCGACCCAACGCCGCATATTCCTCCACGAACGCATCACAGTATCAGCCATGGAACCAGTCTCGACCGCTTCTCGGTTGGCCATCAACGGCGGCCCTTTGATCTTCGTCGGCTTCTCCTTGACGAAAGTTTCCTTCTACGACCGAGCGACCAAGGCATGATCGTAGCCTTCGAGACTACAATCGACCACCTCCTCAGCTTCATCTTCCTCGAGCAGGCTATGATCATACCACTCAAGAGAATAATCGATCTCCCCCGAAGCCCGGTCGAGCAGGGTGTGATCATACCCTTCAAGAGAAAAATCAACCTCTCCCGCCGACTCGTCAAGCAGGCTATGATCATACCACTCAAGCGAGTAATCAACATCGTCCCCGAGAGACCGACCATGAGGAACGTCATCATACCCTTCAAGCGAAGAATTCACCCCATCGCCCAACATCCCCGCTTCCATCCGTCCGAACATCTGCGTCTCGCCCATTCCAACATCCGCACCAGAGCTCGTCGGTGGGAAAGTCTCTTCTTCAAAATTCCGAGCTACGAGATCGTGGTCGTAGCTTTCGAGGCTGAGGTCGACGTTTTGGCCGTGTGCGTGGATTAGGTTGATAGCTTGTTGACCCAGAGCATCGCGGATGTGTTCGGGTGCGTGTGCGGAGCCGCTGCGTTTGGCGAGGTCGGGTTTTTGGGCTAGGGAGGTTGTGAGGAGGGCGAGGAAGTGATGGGTGGTTGTTGTGCGCATGTTGGCTTAAGGATGAATGGAATTAGTTGTGGGTAGTGGATGGGATGAGTTGGAATTTTTGCGAGATTATTGAGGGCTGGTTGCCGTTTCCGGGGAGTGGTTTTGCTTTGTTTGAAGAATCACCCGAACGCTTCAGTGGCTTGTTCAATTGACCGTTGGAGTTGAACAAAGAAACGATGGGAGTCGACTTGTAAGAAGTATTGAACCGCCTTAATCAATGCACTTCGAACATCTAGCTTCATAAATGGTAGGAGTGAACCACAACCAGACTCAGCGTCAAGATGGGTCTCGGTCGTCCGGATTGCATATATTGTGTTGTCGTTCTGTTGATTTAGGAGAGCGCGGAGGGCGGGAACGGCGCGGTACGCCTACGTTCCATAGAGATCTTTGGTTGACAACCATAGTCTGATAGCGCAAAGATATGTCAAGTGAACGCCAATGAGAAACTTCTCGATACCACTTCACATAGCAGCTTGTGCTGTCACTTGATCTCACCTTGTCTATAAGTTTTCCCTGATGTGGCAAGTATTTCTCATCCCTCATTAGCACCACTTCGGCAAGATGGCAAAGTAAAAGAAATCCAAGGGTGCGAAGTGACGCGCGAAGAAGTCCAAGCAAAGGAGACTTCAGAGATCGAAGTGGCCGAATGTAAGCTCAAGCAGTGATTAATTTTAAACAGTTCCAAGGCAGTTTTGTTGATCTCAACCTAGGGGGAAAACAAATTGCTGGGCCTTCCAGTGGAGTTGTGCAACCGGATATATGAGTACTGTCTTCTCGACGACGCCCCAATCGCAATCACGAAGGACTTCAAAACGCCTGGACTGTTAGGCACCTGTCGACAGATTCGGAATGAAACAAGTAACATGCGGGCGTCAAATGTCTTCATCGTTACGGTTGCTGATCGCGACGCGAATCTGCTCATCCTGTTCGTAAGATATGAGATAGAATTCGCAAAGCGCGTCGAAACCCAGCGGCAAATCAAATGTGATGTCCACCTGGTTGACAAGGCCAATTGGAGAAGCCTCCTGGTGTGGTGCCATCGAGTCTGTCGAAGGCAGGCGCCGATTTCAAAGCAGCGGACAGGACAGTATGTATGCGGATATCATCTCTGCCGCTTGCGAAGTCGCGTGCGTGTCTGCTGAACGTCATGGCTCATGGAGGGAGTGCAAAGTTGCAATTCCAGCGGTACGACGGGTGGCAGGTAGGCTTGATCCAGACTGGCTCAAGGAATGGCATGAGTGGGAGGGAGCCACCTGGTGGTGAAGTCTTGAAGATGTGAGTAAAGGGCGGCAGGCGGAAGGATGAAAGGTGGACCCTTAGTCAGCAAAGCCAGGGTAAGTATAAAACCGACCTTGCAGAGTCAACCGTCTTCAGAACAACCACCTCGAGTGACGAACCGGTCGCCAACACCTCCGCACCGGCTTTCCCGATATACTTCAACGTGTGCGGCGCGATTCATAGGGCATATCAGAGTAGCTTCAGCAACAATACAGATCACCTACCGTGCGCGCCCGCCCTCGAAACACCGAGCAACGCCTTCACGTGCGCCCTGCGTAGCGACGACGAGCGCGAGCATATTCTTTCCACCGATGCGCGGCAGCATACATCGCGAATCCATATCCTTCTCCCTCTCGTTATTGGCGGCCGGAGTGACTCGACACCATGACAAACACACTGGTGGTAGGTATTGGCCGGGCGCACAATCGCAGGAAGCGGCGGCGATGAGGTGAGGTGCAGTGGCTGACAGCGACATCCAGGGTGACGTCTACGCCAAGATCATTGAGGAGGTCGTCACAGCATCGGCGGGCGACTTCGAGGAAAGCGGTGTGGGCACGACGACGCTCTCAGAGCTGCAACAGGTGCGTACTTCCGTCTGCGGTCGCAGCCCCTTTGGCGGCGTCCAGTCCTTTCGTCGATGCATACCCGGTCGCACTTGCCTCCTTTCGCATCGCACAAAGACATCTGTCGCAGAAAAAGAGATGGGCGTTGTTGGCGATATGTGCGAGTCTGCTCATCGCCTGCTGGGCTTCGCTAGGCGGCGCAGCTGGAAAAGCGTGGGAGCAGCGCTGAGCGGACGGAAGCGGGGCTTTAGGGACGGCAGCTCTCTCTCTTTTGCCTGCCCATCTTTATACGCCCTGCCTCCCGCTAAGCCACGCCAGTCGCTGCGCTTGCCCTCTTTGGGTGGTTACATTTCAAACATGTGACACGACTCATCTATCACTTTTGCCTCCGCGGAGTTTTGGGTTGATCTATTTACTGACGATTGCAACCAGGAATGGCAAGCCAAACTGTCGCAGCGAGCCGTGGCGACGATGCCATGGGACCCGAAACCTCTACCTCCTCAGCACACACAGGCACCACCGTCGTCCCTCCCATCGGCCACGTCGAACGGTCTACCCCAGCAATATCCACAGTACGACAACTCTCCCACCAACGGTAACGGACAGCAAGTCAAGCAGGAGCAATCTGGTAATCCTCAGTATCATGGCCTACCAAATGGCTACCAGCAAAACGCTGCCGCCAGTCAAGGAGGTCTTGCTCGTGCTCAACAACTGGTCCAAGAGCAGTACGGAAACGCCGCTCAGGCTTCACTTGCAACTATGCAGCAACGTGGTGGACTGGCTCTTCCCAATCAAAACATCAAGCCTCCTCCAGGTCTCCAGCTACCCGGAGGAAATGCCCAACAAAACTTCCAACAAGTGCAGCAAGCGGCCATGATGCGACAACAGCAAGCACATCAGCAAGCACAGCTCAACCAGCAGCAGGCACAGCCTCGCATTAAGGTGGAAAACGACAGCCCTCAAATTCAACAAGGTACATTTCAGCAGCGTCAGCCCAACTACCCACAGACAGACGGTGCAGACGAGGGCTTAGAGGAGTGGCGTGCGATGTTAGCAGAGCGCCGTGCCATCAGCGCCGAACAGATACAACACGCCGATCACCTGATGCGTGACCGAGTCATGCAGATGTCAGACAATCTACAGAGCGGCCTCCTACTTCCACTCAGCGAGCAAACCACCAAAAGCAAAAAGCGTCGCGCAGCCCGCCAAGCCGCTCAAACTCCAGCAGTAGTCGTCTCCTCCTCCAAGGAGCCCTCAATCCCCCAGCTAGACGGTGACGCAGACGACGATGACGACAAAGCCGCCGTCAAAGTCGAAGACGACGAAAACGCCATCAATTCCGATCTCGATGATTCTGACGACGACGGCGCAGGCGTCATGGGCGACGACGATGACGATCTCGGAGACAGTATTCTCTGCACCTACGACAAAGTGCAGCGCGTCAAGAATAAGTGGAAGTGCACGCTCAAGGATGGAGTCATGAGCGTAGGCGGCAAGGAATGGGTCTTCCATAAGGGTATGGGAGAGTTTGAGTGGTGAAGCCTGCGGAGACGAGGTCTTTTTGCTCTTTCGATACCAACATTGCTACGGCAAATGCAAAGGCGCGGCGAACTGCATTTGGATAGAGGATGCGTTTTACTAACTTCTTTAACGACGACACCAGAATGAATCAGCGTCCGGAAAAAGAACAGTTTCTCATTCAGGAAGGAAGGAAGGACAGGAGTTTTCTCCATCAATCAAGAGCAAAGCCGACAAAGTGGCTTAGGTTCTTCACTTGGGAGAATGAATATCTATGTACAAATAGACGATTTCAAACGATTCATTTCCCTCATACCCAAAACAGTTGCTTATTATACCTGCACAAATTGATATCACTTCGTTCACTGTCGTTAGGTCATTTCGTGATTTGTAGATCCTCCGGTCTTTGATATGGTCAGAGATGTGTTGCTGGGTGTCCAGGGTGTTGCGTAGAGCTGTGCGCTTCTTGATGTCGATGTCGCGAGAGCATGGGCAGACATTTTGCTTTCTGTCTCTGTGCCTCGTCCCACGACTTGAATTTGGGTCTTGTTTCGGGTCGAAGAAACCGCCGTGGACGTCTGATGGCTCGCATTGGAGTTGTTCTGGCTTCGAGCCATGGTATGTCCCATAGTGGTGCTGTAAGCGTGCGTGGTGCTTCGCTCGATGGTGTCGTGTGATCACGATCTAATCAGACCCATCTTGGGCTGTAATATTGGTGTTGATTGTTTCCCTGGACGTGGCCATCTGCATATAGCCGACAGAGCCCGTCAACCGTGTTGCTTTCATGTCTGAAACGACCCGCCTCGTCGATCAGCTTCATCAATTCCGAATCCAAATACCAGACGGAAGAGGTCGCGCATCCAGGCCCATTGCTCACTGTTCCCCAGCCAGCGAACTGCTCTTGCGGCTTCTGCTGCGCCCAGTCGTCGCGAGAGAGTTTGGTGCACAGTGAGCATACTCTTGTCGTTGAGGATCAGCTTCTTGTAGTAGCTGAAGACTTTCGTCTGCCAAGGTAATGTCCCGAAAGCAGTATCTGTGAGCGCATTGACGTATGTTGGTAAGGATTGACCGGATGAGCGATTATAGCCTGCGTTGATGCCAGCTTTGAGAAGGAGGTAACGGAGACTCATCAATTGAGCTTCCTCAATATCTGCAGTAGCAGTGGATGTTGATCGCTGAGAAGTGGCAGATTCCGAATAGTCTGACAACACGGACGCATTGCTGGTCCATCGATCGTGGTGCGGTGCACCTCTGAGTGAGCTACCTCCTGTGCTCGCAGGGCCCAGGACGAGGATATTAGGGACTGGTTCGTCTGGAGAGGAATTCGCCGTCGAAGTATCGTCAAACACAGTAACAGGTGTCTCGGGTGGGAACGTTTGTGCTTCGTGGTATTTTCTGTTGCTGATCGTGCTGGTCGTCGATCTTCCACCCGAGCGCGATGAAGTCGACTTGAACGAGGCCTGCGATCCGAATTTCAGCTGACTAGGCCGTGGCGTATTTCTGTCCGGTCTGACTTGCGTCCAGCCTTCTCGGAAAAGGTCGCAAAGCTCCCAGCACGCCTGAATTGCCGAGCCCAGAAGCTCCTCGTCGACTGCTCGACCATCTCTCCGGCTTTGGCGCATGTTGAATAGCTGCTCAGCCAACGACCAGCAAGCTCGCAGCAATGCGTCCGTTTCCTGTGGCAGTGAAGTCCGTTGCTTCATCAGGCGGTGACACAAGGTGATGTAGAATTCCAGAGTTCGCTCATTGAATGCGTCGGGCAAGGTTCTGTCATGGGTGTTGTACAGATGATTGTTGAGTTCAAAGCTCACTCGCAAGACCGAGTCAGATGCTTCGTCCTGTCTCTGCCTTGCCTCAAACAAGGATTGACCAAAAGCTCTGCAAAGCTCGAGTGTTGGCAAAACTTGTGCCGTGTGATCTTCGTCCCGCTTCTCGTACAGTTGTTGGCAGAGCCTCCAACAGCTTCGCCACGCCTGTTCTTGGACCTCGCTCTTCCCGGAAAACTTGAAGGTTCGTTGTCTGTGACTCGACGAAAGACCAG
The DNA here is from genome assembly GCA_002785995.1 of Mycosphaerelloides madeirae. Taxonomy (NCBI): domain Eukaryota; kingdom Fungi; phylum Ascomycota; class Dothideomycetes; order Mycosphaerellales; family Mycosphaerellaceae; genus Mycosphaerelloides; species Mycosphaerelloides madeirae. The sequence continues at coordinate 45,089 of NHNV01000075.1, read as the reverse complement.
CAAGCGTGTTACACAAAGTCCAGCATTCGCTTAGCGCAGTACGTAGAGCGGCGACTTCTTCGTCAGCTTGGCTGAGCGTCTCTAACGCCTGCTGCATCGCTCCATCGCCAACCAAGCCTGCAGTGTTGGGTGACTTGTCCTCATTGCTCTGAGCTTGCTCGTTCTCGGCGTCCTTGTCGAGGGCTTCAGGAATGTCTGCGCGCGCCGTCAGATGTTGTCTGAAATACTCCTTCAAGCCTGGGAGCAGACCTTCTAGACTAGACGTTCTACTCCTTCGCTTCGAGTCTTTGTCCAGTTCTTGTCGTGTTTGGGCACGTGGTGTGGATCGATCCATGTAGTGCGGGACGTTTGTGTCCACTTGTGAGACGGCCTTCTATACGCGAATCAGTGACTGCCATCGGAATGATTGTTGGCCTGCTCTGACCTTGTCGGCTGCAGTGATGACAGAAGCTTCAGGAGTGCTGGGAGAGGCCAGACGAGTCGTTCTCTCAGACTGATCAGTGGACGGCGACACAACAGCTGATCTTCCCTCTTCAAAGTTCCTGAAGCCAGAGGGGATGTGGATGACGGATTGAGGGTCATTATCGGGAGAACCAGATCGACCTTTGCGCGGGATCTGGGTGTCAAGCTTGGGCGGCGGGTTCTCCTGCGAGCTAACATATCAGTATCAATTCCACACGTGTGCTCTCTTCTATTCGTACACTCTTTGCGCTCAATGGACTTGTGATCTCAACGTCTGGGGACCGCACTTCGAGAGATCTTCGACCCTCTTCAGCATGTGTAGGACCCTCTACGCTTCCTTCGTCTTGATCATCCTGAGCATCGTCGTCAATATCGGTGCCGTCAGTGCCATTGGAGTCTACTGGGGAAGGTTCGATCTGCTGTGGGTATGGACTGGGAGGAGGCGCGAGCGAGTCTGAGGTCGGTCCAGAGGATCTGAAGAGAGACTTAGTCTTGGGCGATTGGTGGGTAGGAATGAAGAAGGAGTACCTATTGCTCTTTGTGTTTCCGTCTTGAGAGAAGGACCGGCTGAAGCGAGCTGGGGAGTTGGGCGAGTCGGAGTAGGGACTGAATGCGGAGGAGAGACTACCACCGGTTGGGGAGGGCATGAGGGGGCTCTTCAATGCCATGACGGCGCTTGGGAGGGATGTGGTCGAGGGCGCGACGTGCTAGAGTAGGCGCGGGCGTGGTTCTGGGTGGAGCTGGAGCTGGAGCTGGAGCTGGATCAAGACCAACAGCGACTATAGGAGCAGCATGCCGGCAGCGTGGTGCTCTGTGCTTCAGATTGGCGCTCGGTGCTTCAGATTGCGGTGCCGTGTGAAGGAATGCGCGCAGGTGGGAGGAAGAAGTACGAAGGATGGACGAGTAGGTGTGTCGCTGGGAGCAAGGCCGACGTCTCTGCCTGAGCTCTTCTGGTGGCTTGAGGCTGTGAGTATGCTGCACCACCTCGATGCAGGCTGTCGACGCGTGACCGGACGAGAGTGAGAGGAGACGAGGACAAGCAGATCAGACAGCAGAGAAGGACTTGGGGAAGGACTCGGCGGGGATGCGTGTTGGCGGTCGCGTATATGCGACCGCGCTGATGTGGCACAGTGGCAGTGGCAGTGGCAGTGGCAGTAGCAGTAGCAGTAGCAGTAGCCGTAGTTTAGTGAGGAAGAAACAGTGTACCGTCCCGTTCCATACATATCAGAATATGCTTCTTCCATCCAACGGCCAAACGTGCGCCCCTCCCCCCGATAATTCCTGCTTCGCCCTTGCTACTTCCTACAGTACGAATACTCGTACATACAGTACGGCATCTACTTCCCACACATTATTACCTGTAGACGACGTCCCTTGATCCTCCCAGCTCGGCCAAGCTCCCGCCAGCATTCCGTCGGGAGCAAGAAGCTATACCTGCGGTACACACGACCACTCACGCCAGAGCTGTGCCTCCTGCTGCCAACACAAGCGCATCCCTCTGCCATCCCCAAGCGTCCACTCCTTCCGTCGACGCACTGCGGCAAGGATTCAGTCGTCGAGCTGCTCCTTAAGCGCCGAGGCGGCATGCAACGTGAGTCTAATCAACCTTGGCATGTGTCCCTCCCTAACCTCACCTGGTTGGTGCCCTCCTACCGACAAGCACTTCATTCTGCAATCGCCTGCATTATCACGCCTCCCGCTGCTGGCCTGACTCCCTTTCCGCCGCACTGGACTCAGCCACATAGACATACTCCTCGGATCTCTCCCGGCACAATACCTCCCGCTGCTGACTCTGATAGCCTACCGGCATTCGTCTCCAGACCTGGCACCCAATCTCGTCGATAATTGCCTATTCGCCTTCGCACAAGACTAGCTTGACAGCGCAACAAACCACATCCTTCGAGAAACACGTTCGACACTCGCTGGCGAACTTGGCCTAGTCACATGGCCGTCCAATTTCCTTTCCTCCCTGGTCCGGAGGATTCATCCGTGAACATGTGGCCATGGCTCTCATGGATGCAGGATCCAGCCGTGCTATGCCGCCTCCTGCATGACTCGAGAGCACTGACCAGCACTGCAGACGGCAGCTGCGGCTGGCTTCGACGTTTGGTCTTTGCCGATCATGAGTCCTGGACAATAAGCCATCCTCGTCCAATCTGGCGGTGTGAGTGAAATATTACTCGGCGTTCATTCACAACCCTTCTCGGTATACAACAGACCGGTGGAAAGACAAACTGTTTTCTTCGCGATTCTTTAAAGTGTAGTGCCCGAACACGTCGTACAAGATTGATCTCAAAGCGAGCATGCACGGGCACTCTCCCGAACGCATGGCTGGCTCGCACGTGGGTCGCTCCACTCCGATCCACTTCGCTGGGATGCACTACTAAGCGCTCTCCAACGTCTTCTCCCTTCTGATACGCACGCGTTGTTACCATGGACAGAAAACATCAGGGACCCGCAACACGTGAGATGCTCAAGCCGTGGCTCTCTAAAGCGGCTGATTTCGATTCGAGCCCCAATTCTGGTTTCGGCTAAACCTCTGAACTTTTTCTGAATCCAAACTGTCGATGTCGTGGAAGCCGTCGAACATGTGGAATTTGTCCCGGGCGCCTACAGCAACAGTACCTATGGCACAGGCGGTCCCACCTGGTAGCGAGATGGTTCGGCTTGCGTAAACCTATTACCGTTCTTTCACGTCTGAGCCTCGTCTCCGAGGTTCCATACACGAGCGAAACTGGCGAGCCGAAGCCAACACGCACCGCAATGCAACTGATGTTGGTGCACTTCCTGTTTGGTCCTCATTGGGAAGCTGCTAACACGCGAATGCCCAAACTGTACATTGTCTTGCTGATGAGCTCCTCAGTCTATTCGCAAAAGCGTTGGGTTCTGACTTATCAGTGATGGTATCGATCTAGCCCTGTCTCTGGTTGATGGAAATGTTCTCGTTGGCGGCGCTGGTCACAACTTCAGCCAATATAATTCGATGCCACGCATTCTTTTCGAGATATTCTCCTATCCACCCCGGAACTTAACAAAATACTCTTGTTCGGCTCCTGGGCGATGCAGACTCACTACAGGAGCTCTTCTTGCACTAATGCACATGGAAAGTAGCCGAACGAATCAACAGGAGAGCAGAATGACCCACCAACCTGCAGCAAGAAGGCCACTTGACAGCAGCTGCTCAGCTCGGCAACGAGAGTCACCACCACCAACCTAAGCCATGTGGTTGTTGAACGCCAGGACCCTAAAGCTCAAGCACATCGCCAAAGAAAGAGACCTTATCGGCAAATATGCAATCCTTTCTCACACTTGGGCCGAGGAAGAAGTCTCGTTTCAGGATATCAGGAGTGCCAATGCCAGAACCGAGAAGAAAAAAGGGTACCTCAAAGTCAGATATGCCGCGAAGCAAGCTGTGAACGATGGACTGGACTATGTCTGGATTGTAAGTCATGGTGAGCAATAGTGATTGATATGATACTGATCACGCCAGCAGGACACATGTTGTATCAACAAATCCGATAGCGCGGAGCTCTCAGAGGCTATCAATAGCATGTATCGATGGGTGAGCATACTCCACGTTAGCAGCTGCTATGAACTAAGCTTATCCTTTGTTAATAGTACTACAATGCTAAAATATGCTATGCATATATCGCCGACGTTCCCAAGAGACATCGCAGAAGCAGATCCGCTGAAAGTGAGTTGAGCTGCGAGTACCTCGAAGATACACGGCGGCTACTCGCTGGTTGTCGCTGGGCATCACGAAGCTGGACGCTACAGGAACTCATAGCCCCGAGTCATCTCGAATTCTACAACGAGGCATGGCAATCGATCGGTAGCAAGTCCAGCCTGGTAGGGCAGCTTGCGGTGGTCACGGGGGTGGATCGCGAAGTCTTACAAGACCGGGATACGATTCAATCCGTCAGCATAGCCAAACGGCTCTTCTGGGCAGCAAATCGACAGAGTACCAGGGAAGAAGATCAAGCCTATTCATTACTAGGTATCTGCGACGTCCACATCCCAATGCTATACGGCGAAGGACCACGAGCCTTCATCCGCCTGCAAGAGGAAATCGTCCGCACGTCCCTCGACCACTCCGTCTTCGCATGGGAGCCCTGGGCTGGTGTCTCGTCTGGGACTCTCTTCGCACCCACACCCTACGGCTTCCGCAACGCCAGCGATATCATCAGCTGGTCTATCCCTGAGCGCGATGACTCCTACCAACTCTCCAACCGCGGCCTGGTCATCACCCTCCCAGCCCAAAGCCGCGGAAACGAACTCAAAGCCATCCTGAACTGCCGCTACGTAGGCAAATTCCTCTCGCCCATCGCTCTGCGGCTCCAGGTCATTCCGCAACGTATCATCGCGCCGGCGAAGAAGTCTACGAATACAGTCTGCCATCTGAAGCCGCTCTTCGATGTAGAAAAGGGTATGGATTCACACCTAACTTCTCTGACTATGGCCGATCTGCATCTGACGCAATGGATTGACCTCGTCATTGCACGAGAGAAACCTCCACCTGTTTCGGGAGTGAAGACGAAAAAGATTGTTATCAACGGGACATCTTCTTTCCGTAACTTCAATATCGTCGCTGCAAGTCCGGAGAATGACTGGGATGCGAAGGACCGCATTATGAGCATTCCCGTGCCGATTCCCGGACGCAAGAGCGAGGCACATGTCGTCTTGGTGGATAAGCAGTCTAATACTCTTATCACGTTGGCTTTCGTTCAAGCACTGGAGGAGAAAGCGGCGACGTTGACGCATTGTCTCGTCAATCATGAGACATACGATGAGCCGAGACGAGTGGCGGCGTTGCTGTTGGAGAACTCGGAGCCGAAGGCTGTTGCGGAGGCAGTGCTGGGGGATGGGAGGAAGATTGTGGCAAAAGCACAGGATATGTTTTTGATGGGGGAGATGGTGTGGTTGGTTTTACTTGCTACGGCGACATGAAGCTGGTCGACATCTCGTGGGATTCAGATCGCTTCGACCCTCGCCTCAATACTCTTCTCGCCACTGATGGAAAGCTTCCTCACTTCGTCAATAGCAGCCTCCTCCAACAACGGCCCAAGACCAAGCGCCTGCCGACACTCGCTCAACATCCTTCGGTCCTCCTCTCCCGTGTGGCTACGGAACACCCTGTCCATATCCTGCAGATCAAATCAGCACATCATCACCATATTAGAAAGCTAAACAAATGGGAACCCACCTCCAAAGTCGCCCCTTTCGTCTCCGGCAGACAGAACCAAACCCAAACCACACCTGCCGCCAGAAAAACTGCAAAGAAGATATACGTCCCCCACGCCCACGCCTCGAACATAGGCGGTACAAAGAACGCAATCGCAAAATTATTCACCCAATTAGAACTCGCCCCAATCGAAGCCCCTTTCGCCCTTATACTCAATGGAAAAATCTCCGCCACGATCGTCCAACTCGCGGGACCCCACGTAGCCCCAAAAGCCCCAATATATATCCATATAAACGTAACAGCCAACCATCCCGCAACGCGATGATCAGGCCAATCATGCCGGAACTTCGCAACAATAATCCCGGTGATAACCATACAAGTCCACATGACGACCGAGCCGACGAGAAGCATAGGTTTGCGACCTATCCTATCGATGATGAACATGGCGGGAATGGTGCAGACAAAGAAGATGCAGCCCATGACGCCTGTGGCGAGGAGGGCAAGGGTGCCGCCTGTCATGCCGAAGGACTGGAAGACGTTGGAGGCGTAGTAGATTATAGCGTCGATGCCTGACCATTGCTGGAAGAACATGACGAGCCAGGCTGTTGCGACGCGTTTAAAATGATCCCAGGAGCGGAGGATCGCGATATACTGTGCTATTTCTCTCGTCCAGACGCTTTGCTTCTCCCGCTGACTGAGATGGGGAAACGAGCGTTCGAAAGCACGTTGCTCGAAGAGGCATTCGGCCTTGATCTCGAGAAATTCGATCCGGGTGAGCGGGTCGTCGATGGGGAGTTTGCGCAGCCAGGCGAGGGTTTTCAGGGCTTCGTCGTCGCGGTCTTGTTTGGCGAGCCAGCGGGGGGAGAAAGGCATGAACCAGATGCCGAAAGCGAGGCAAACGGCCGGGATACCTTGGATTATGGAGGGAAGGCGCCAAGCGAGGTCTGATTGGTTTGAGCCGGTGCCGCCGATGTAGTTGCTCCCGTAGCCGACCCAGAAGGAGAGCATGATGCCTAGGATTGTTGCGAATTGGTAGAAAGAGACGAGGAGGCCGCGAAGTTCAGGGGAAGAGAGCTCGGCATTGTATAGTGGGCTGGGAAAAATGCTCAGGATCGTTGTTGTTTGTGTTTGAAAGGAAGGGTCGACTTACCCAACGCCGCTGAAGGTCCCCACTCCAAGTCCAGTGAAGAATCTACCGGCGTAGAGTAACGAAGAGTTATGGTACGAAGCACCGCAATACAGGTAGCTTCCCAGCACGACCCAGCAGCAGGCCGAGAACATGGTGTACTTGCGGGAGAAGACTTCTCCAAACACGCCTGCCGACAACGAACCAATGATGCCGCCGAGTTGTAGAACTGATGTCAACCATCCTTGTGCGCTGGAAGAGGCAGCTATGTCAGGGAAGTTGTCGATGAATCTTGTCATGACGAAAGACTGGCCGAGAACGCCTTGCTGGTATCCATATTCAAATCCACCGAAGCTGCAGCAATTTTCAGCAAAGCGTTCTCCCCAAAGCTTCGCTTTCTACTCACGAGGCGAAGAAGGCAATGAAGATGAGTTTGGGGTTGTTGAAGAGTCTTCGCCATTTGCTCTTCTGTGCTGCTTGAACTCGCAGAATCGCTGCTGCTGAGCCTGGGTGGTCCATGTTGTGAGATTCGTTCCAGATGGAAGAAGGCATCTTGGAACTGTTGCCGGTAATATAGAGCATGAAGTAGCTTGAAGGTGGTGTTCGAGACTTGACTTAGTCGAGCGCCTAACATCGGCCGGCGGCGTCCATTGCCCATATTATCGAATAAGGGCATTTGCAGGCTCCATTTGCCCTAAATTGAGAGCGTCCTGCCATTCTCTGATGCCGAATGCGCAAAAGTGGATATCGTGCGGACATCCTGGTCGTCCATGTGACTCGATTCCCCACAGCCTCTCCAACTTTACCCCGAAGTGAACAGCCGATGTGTGGAGTAGTCGAGAGTCGCACAACACGGGGAAATGTAGCTCTTTTCGCTCCTTACGTCTAGATGATCTGAAAGACGGTCTTCGCCATCGTAGGATCATCAACGAAGGGTATCGGAGTAAATAGATTCTGGCCCATGACATGCACAATTTTGTAGTACTGCTTTTTCGGACGCAGGAAGATGATATGACGGCCGTGGACCCAGCCGGTACAGCATGCAAGGTCGCCAGGATTGACCTCTCGCTGGTGCGGAGCAATTTTAACCTTTTGAGGGAAGTCGAATCCGAGAGAGAGCAGGGTGATGACACCTTCGTTCATCTGTATGTGGTTGCTCACGGTGCCCAAGCAATACAGCTCGCATTCGAGGGTATTGGTGTCGTCCACGGACGTCCTCAGAGAGGTTGTCGACAAACCGACATCGATGAAGGATGATCTCAGATCCGGAACCCACGAGGGTAGCTGAAGACGTTCTAGCCTTGAGTCCAGGCTACGCCCAGTGTTGGCGAGTAGTTGCTCGAACAATGACATATCCAGCAGCTTCCGAGCGAAGCGGATGTACACTTCAGATATGCTGGCCATATAGTCCGGCTCCAGCTGAAAGGAAGAATCGAGTTTGGCGAGAGCATACAAGATGTCGCGATCGTCCATACACCGAAGTGGATTGCAGTGGCTCAGTGCATAGCACATATCTTGACGTTGGCCGTGAGCGATTCGATTGTGAAAATGAGCCACGTCTCTCACTCTCTGTGTCAACTGGATCGTTTCCTCGGCAAGATCCTCGATAGCAGTATTTTCATGATTTGAAATGCCTTCCCTACCATTGAGCATCTCAAGCGCGATACTGCAGGCCTGGTCTATACCATCGACAAAGTCCGCATATGAACATCTGTGAGGCCCCCATAGAATCCGCAGAGACCCGGAAGGTGCGTAGGCCAGCTCCTGAACCACCCAACGCCGAGTGAAGTATCTCCTGTCCCAAAGCTTGTTAAGCGCTTCGATCACTGGTTGCCACTGCGGTCCTCTGGATCCAGGTTGATTAAGGCCAAGGTCTGCAAGAATACGGTCGCCGTCTGCGTCATTCCATCCATTGTCAGAGTTTTGTGCAATGCGGCCGGCTTGCAATGAAAACCACTTCAAAGCATCAAATGCTAGTTTGTCTTCCCAGAAAGCACCTTCGCCAAGCCAGACGAACACCTTGTCTGCATTTTGGTAGATCTCGGCCATTCTGGCAACCTGGCTGCCCCGTTCCATTGGGTCCTGTTGATTGATGCAGATTGCGTCCACCCACAGGCGACGCGGCCGATGGCGGTCTCTGACTCTCAGCAGACAATCAAACAGGTTTTGGGTTACTCGGAATACGGTTCCGTCCATGACGATCGTTCGACGTCTTGAGGCGTCTCCAGTCTCGTTCAGGGCCCAAGAGTATGATACAGCAGAGTAGAAGCTGGATTTATCTAAAGGTACAGCCTCGACATTGCAGACGATAGTTTCATGGAAGAGATCGCTCGGGAGGACGGTCAGAATGCGGATGTAGTTTGATCCAGGAAGTTGGTCGTGAGGATAAGGGTCGTCGTTGTCCATGTAATGTGATCGGGACCTTTGAGACGCCTGCTCCTTGCTCTGTTTCTCTCTTTTGGCCGCACTTTCTGCTGCGCGTTGAACCTCTAGATCCTCATCCCGCGAAGGCGATGGCTGCTCCTGAAGAGAAAGACGCAATGCATCGTTGATCAAGGCTTGCTCAGCAGCTTCTCGTGATGATTCTTCCACTGCTGTTCGTATCATCAATGCGTCCATCTCGGCTTCTGTGTAGTTTGCCATGACTGCTCCAGGTGTCGACTTCGATAAAAAACTGACATAAGACGGAGAGTCGATTTCTAATTGTCTTGTAGAGTCGGCTGTACTGAGGCTCTTATCCAACATGGCCATGTCGGAGCCGGAAGCTGAGGTGATGACCATTGCGGCTTGAGGCCGCACCAAGGCGCTGCACCGCCCCTGCCATTGGACAGCACTGCCCCTGTAGCTGCATGTCTCCACACAAGAGGGAATGCCGCATTTGCGCGGCTAATCGATGCTCGTAAAGCCGAAACAAGATTCTTGATGCAAGCGACGGGTATTGACGCTGGTGAAAGATGGTTGTTGGAAAGAGAGCAGGGGTCGGGAAGTCGAGGCTCTGAGGTAGGCATTCTCGGAAGCACAGACCCCTCGAACCATCTCTCCTGTCTGTTATTCGAGACCATGGCTGTTCGCATTAAAAATGCGAATTGACAGAAGGATTGCTGGAAGACGACGGTTGTCCAACACGCTGTGCGAATCTCCCCAGAAACGCCGTTGCCTCTCACTTATTCTGCAAATTCCTCATCGTCTCGTTCTCCTCCTTCGAGGATAATTTCTCCCGCCCTATATACTCGCTCCTCAGCCACTTCAACACCTCATTCGCACTCTCATTTGGAGGAAACACCGGATACCAAACCTTGATGATCTTGCCATCCTCAATAGCCATCGACAACCTCTTGATCAGCTTCTTTCCCTGCCAGTCAAAAGTCGGCAGCTTCAATTTCTCCACCATCTCCAACCCTTCATCACTCAGCAGCTGGTAACGCAGGTGAACTCTCTCCCGGACTTCCTGCTGGTACGACGTGTCCTGCGTGCTCGCGCCGAATATATGGGAGACGCCTAATTCGAGAAACTCTTTGAAGGCATCACGGAAGGAGCATGCCTGTGGCGTGCAGCCTCGAGCTCCGGGAATGGCGTTCCAGTCATTGGTGATGGTCTCGTTTGGACCGCCTGTGCGTGGATAGCAGAAGAGCACTGTAAGGCCTGTGAGGGTGGAGGGGTCGACTTTGTTGCCTGCAGTTGACGGCAGCGAAATTGGTGGGAATGCGCTTCCTGTTAGATGATTGCAAGCTCCGTCGTCCTCTGGGCGAGGCAGGTCGAATGGGATGGTTTGGTCTGAAGAAAAGTGAGCTTGACTATGCTATCATACCACCTCATTCCGCTTACGGGCCATTCTTCTGATACTTTGGCGTGGAAGCGTCTCAGTGGTCCTGCCAATGTTTGTGAGTATGCAGCGACGGTCAGTATGAAGAACGCGAGCGAGAGGAAGTGGGGCATTCTCAAGCTTGACGTCTAGGGTCGGATATTGCGGTTACGCCGTCCTGCCGATCGGAGGGTCGTATGCCTCCTTCGACAATAACATCTGTCAAGAGAGAAGCTCCCTTCAAACGTACGGCCAATAGTTGCCTGGGAGAATGAATCTTGGGACCCCTGCCTGGAAGTTTCGTGGGTGCTTCAATCACTGCCGCTAAATTGACCTGGTGCGCGAAAATCAATGATATGACCACGTGGTGTGGCAGAAGGTAATGCAGCTGAACGATAATGCTAGGGGTGTAGTGACGGACAGCAAAAGACCTGGCTAGTGGACACGGGTTGTGGAGTCCTGATTTCTCGAGTAATATACATTGTGCAATTGCTCAGTCATTGAGTAACTTTCGAATCTGGCAAGTAGTCACCGAGTCGGGTGTGCGCATGAGAAGGAGAAGTGGTTCAGTGGCCCGTCTCATCGTATCACCAAGAGCATGCATAGGTGCTCCTTCAGTGTTCAAGATCGACCATGAAGGCGAGACTCAAGGTTTGCGTCCAGCAGCTTTCTGGCATAGAATCAGAGATCGGTGGGGTAGTAGCATATGCGTCTGCGCTTACAATATAGCAGTTTTTGAGGGCCGTAAACTCCTGTACGCACATGTCTTTCTTCGCGTTCTGGTAGCTGGCGACCACGCATTTGCCATAGATGGCCCCCTGCTTCTCGTTAGCACTATTCTGTACGCGAGACGAAGACACTTACCTCAGGGCTACATTTGGCCACAACGCTGGCGAATTTCTCGATAGGCCTTGTCTTGCCGCTCATCCTGTGGATCTGATGGAGGTTGATGGCCGGACGATGGGACGGAGACGTGAAGAGATGCCGCGCAACTTCAGCCATTCATTGGTTCACATGGAAGCACGCTAGCGGCTGTGCCCGTCCGACACATTCGCGCCGTCCGAGTCAACAAAGCGCGTCGGCCTGCATTCGTTGCCGCGCCTCTTCTTTCAATCTTTCTGCACTCTTCATCCTCTGCGTTTCATCCCTCTCGCACGCATCCTATCGCGCATGTCATAATCGCCCACATTCGACTCACATCGCGCATGGAACACCGCACCAGATGACCGGACCGTACTCAAAGCGCATGCGCCGGAAACGCATACCACTCCTCACATGAATGGATTCCACAACCACCGCGAGCTTCCCGTGCTGAACGACGACCGTAAGTGTCCTCAATGTATAGCGTGTAGCCGGCGACGACTAACAGCCCCACAGAGATTCGCCTAATTGACTCCATCTGCAAAGCTGCATCCAGATCTACCGATCCACCTTTCAAGGCTCTCACCCGGGAATATCATGCACACTTTAAAGAGAACGGGCTCGATACAAGTCATGATGACGTTATACTGCGGTGGTACTCGCGCATTGGCGACAGCGCTCGGCGAACTGGCCATATGAATGGACCCACCAACTTTATACCCATCCTGAGAGGTTTCTTGGAGGCGCAAGGAATTACAGTGTTCGACGAAGATGAGGAAGGCCAGATTGATGGCGTTACCAGGTCGCTGGAAGTTGAATCTGTTCTGGAGCATCCACATCCCAACTCGGATCGCAAAAGGAGGGTGTCTTTCGATGATGCAAGACTAAATGAGACTTGGCTGAGCGAGCGATCGCAATTCGCAGAGGACCTATACGACAGGACCTCACAAGACTTTCTCAGACAACCTCCACGTCGGGCCGGAACCCTTGCCTTGAGTAAGCGAGCGAGGTCTGCCAGCAGCAGTGAAAAGCGCTTCGGAGGTCCTCGTCCTGCTCCAAAACACTTCCAGCAGGCCTCCCAGTCATCCAGCTACACTTCCGACTACGAAGATGAACGCGACCCGACCTTGTACATGGAGCTTTCGCAGACGCAACTGGAGCAGAACGCCGAGGCTTTTCGCGATACCACACTCCTGCAGTATCAACGGCACTGCTTGCACATTTTACACAGTGTCGCAATTGAGCGCCAACATGATTATGCCGTTGCATCCGCCCACGATCGCAGTCAGTTGCTCCGGCCAACTTTCGATGGCCTTTATGATCTTTTCTTGGCCCGTCGACAGGAGAAAGACCAACATGCGCGTTTGGAGCAGGTTCTCGCCGAATACCAAGCCCACAAGCGTTCTGAAAAGATCGACCGGGTCTTCTCTCACTGGTACAACGCTATACTGTACAACAGGAAGGCGAGCACCTTGGGACAGGATCAAATACTTGCGAATAAGTATTTTCGGAAATGGCGCGATATTGCTGCCGAGAACATCGTCAAGTCGCGAAGTATACTGACGCGGAAGTTTCTACGGACCTGGCAAATGAAGGCAGTGAGGAAAAGCCTAGCTGACGAGATGCGGGTCGCACAGTACGAGGATTTTCTCATGCGGAAATACCTGAGGAAGTGGCGACTGAAATGCAGAAGCCGGCGGGCTGAGCCATGGCGCGAGGCTACGGTTGAACGCAAGACGTTTTCGACTTGGCTCAAAAATCTCCAGACGCTCCGTCTACGTGAGGGCAAGGCGGATCGCTTTCGATTTGAGCGACTGGCTCGACTTGCTCTCCAGCAGCTATCGACAACTTTTCAGATTCGTCAACACACCACCCAAGTTGCTCGCGATCATGGCAATCGAAAGACAGCCTCCAAATACGTGCAAATACTACATGCCGAGGCAGAACTCAAGCCGCTTGCAATTGCCTTTTCCCTCGAACTGGAGCTCAATCTGAAGAGAAAAACGATTAAAGTCTGGCATTTGCACCTGGAGCTAAGTCGACAAGCTGCAGATGTCGACCGTAAGCGAATACTCCAATCAGCCTGGACGAAATGGAACGACGCATTGCGGTGCAAGGCACTGGGTCAGAGAATTGACGAGCGAAATGTGCTTGAGTCTTTGTCCAGATGGGTTCTTCAGACACGTTTGAAGTCTTTTCAACGAGCGCGGGACGCCAGATTACTGCTGCGCACCTCCGCAACATTACAGGAACAATTCCAACAACAGAGGATCGCTCTCGACCACGCAAGCTCAGCGTTTGCCGGATGTCAACGACGGCGGCGTCTCAGGTATGTCATGCTGCGGCTCAACATCAGAGTGCGGCAGCGTGAAGATGCTACACGATCTGCTGTAGAGTTCTCGAACAGCCGAGCCTTGCCCGACGTGATCGATGTCTGGAGACAGCGTACGGATCATGTGCGGCAGATTACCGCTTGGGCCAAAGATGCTCGCTTCTATTACCTCTGCACAAAAAGCCTGAAGGTCTGGCAAGAGAGAACCACGGAACATCAGCACAGTCGACGCCGTCAAGCATATGCTCAGGTGCGAGCAAGGGTGAAAATCAGAATTGTTCGCGACTGCTTCGCTCAATTACGGTCGAAATTGGTCGAAGTCTCTTCCATGCAGCAGGACGCACAGCGTGGGTACGAGGCACGTTTGTTTCGTGTTGGCATCGGAAGCTTTGACATCTGGCGTCGAAAGACCGTCCAGCGCAACGAGCGCGATCTTCAAGCCAGGGGTGTCGATCATCAGAAGCTACTCACGTCTGCTCTCTCCGCGCTTGTCAATCAATACGCCGATACAACCGCTCTACAGCAGCAGGCGCTGCTCCTTCGACAAGAATCGGATCTCACATTGCAAGCGAGCGCACTCAAGAAGGTGCAGTGGGCCACATTCACTGCGAATCGTCGTGTTGAAAGCGCCGATGCATTGTCCGCCAGGAATCGTGATCTGCACTTGAAGTCAATGTTGCGACATTGGGCTCAACAGGCTGTCAGGCAAAAGTTTGTCAAATCGAAAGCGCAACAGGATCTTGAAAGTCCAAGTCTGAGGCCCGCCAGTCGGCTTGCATCGAGATCGATAGAAAGACCCACATTTGCCAGCTCGCCGCCAATGCAATCCACCACACCCGGGTATCTACGTACACCTTCACGTTCGCGTAGAGCAGCTCGGTTTAGGCCACTTCCCACTCCCGCGCACGTCACGCCGATGGCTTTTGACAAGTCGTACTTGATAAGTACTCCCGCACCTCTGGCCAATGCGGCGTCTGGACAGGATGTGGGAGATAACAGCGACATCTTTTCTGGCCTCACTCCCCAGATCACATCTTTCGCGCGCAAACTACGCGCTGGCGGTCTCACTCCTGCGCCTCCTTCTGCGTTAAGGAGCAGTACTTTCGGACGGTCTCTAGCTGGAGGCGGTACGAGCAAGACTGTTCGCTTCGCCGGAGCCAGTAGATTTAGTTCTGGACGTAGGCTTGACGCTGCTGATGAATAAACAGTCATGAATCAAAGCATGTTCCTAGCAACCAAGAATCCTTCCCGCGTGCTTTGCTGCAGTCTCACTTCCAGCCCTATCTCGCCTCCCAGGAAGGAAATGTATCGTGGCTTAACCTCTTACTCATCCGCATCTGTCTTAATAGCTATATGCAATGAGCTTGCCACTGCACAACAGACTGATATCTAAATTACCCTTTCCACTTCCACGGAACTTCCCCGACATCTGATCATGTCAAACCGATTCTCATCCTCTGCTCCGGTGCCTGGCACGCCAATGTCCACATTCAAGTCTGCATCCCGTTCTTCGAACAGGCTGTTTACAAGTTTATCCCCTCTCTCGTGATCTCCGCCGGTCACGAAGCAGACACAGATGAGACCATTGACCACATCAAGAACACCACCAACGAAGGGCTGAAAACCGGTCGGGACGTCTGCCTTATTCTCCACAGCGCTGCAGGGCTCCTGGGATCCGACGCCGTCAACCGTATCCTCACCAATCTACCCACCGGAAAAGGAAGAATCGTCCGAATTATCTACGTCGCTAGTTCTTTCAACTGGTTCGAGCTCGTCAAGCACCTCGTGGACAGCGGACTTCTCAGATTGGAAGCAAAGAGGACTTGGAGTTTGAACGCCTTCGAAGCTTTCTAAAACGATACGGAAAGAGAGGAGGCGGAGTAGTATGTTCGGGCGCTGACTTGGCAGTCGTCTGTCACGCCTGTGTTGAGTTCGGATGCGTGGAAGGAGGTGCGGAAGATGTTCGTGGTTTGTGATTTGGACGGGTGTGTGCCACTGGAGATGCAGGAGAAGGATGCGAGGGAGGCGGGTATGGAGGTTGTGAGAATGAGATAGGGACATTGTCCTTTTGCTAGTCGGCCGGAGGAGTTTGTGGAGGTTGTGGAGGAGAATTTCGGGAGGTGAGGGTCGCGAGTTGAGAATGAGATGCAAAGTCGATACTTTGCTGGTAATTGACGGGCGATCAGTTGGAGTTTTTATTCTACGTTCATCTTCTGCGAAGAACGCTTCCGAGAAGCTTCGTGTGATCCTGCATGGTCCACTGCAGCTCCGGTATGGCCTATTGCATCTCCAGTACGGCCAATTGCAGGAATAACAGCTACCACAAGAGCAATGCCGTCGATAGCACTAGCAACGTGGACCCAGTGAGTGGATGGCGATCGAGAAAAGCCTCTGTGTCCATCGACCACACCATTCCTATCTTTTCGAACTTCTCGGCTGTCTCCGAAATGCACAAAACCAGAATGATAACGAACGCCAAGTTGAAAGTTATTTCCCACGACTACTCTTCGAGCAGCAGTCTCAGGACCAGGATTGGTGCTGTGGCTACTCCAAAGTACCCTGTCAAGTGGATTTCGACTGTGTGAAGATCATGCTCCAGATCTGATTGTGTCGGACACATGGGGCAGACGTGTGTCGTTGAACAAAGTAATCACGCCTTCTCTGCAAAAGACATGACGGCATCGCAGGAGTTTGACAAGTTGGCGATCATTGATTCCTTGTCTTCTGCGAGGCAGACCGGGCACCCATCGTCGTCGTTGACCACCATAGCCTGATTGAGTGCAAAGTGATGCAGGAAAGTAGATTTGTTGCTTATCGGTCCCCTGCAGCGTGGAATGTGCTCGCAGCGTGGAACGAAGAAAAACCGAGCCAGAACTCGGACGACAGCCGCTAAACTGAAGGCGATTGAGAGCCTTGCGATCAGGATGCTGGGAAGGAGACTCAGATAGAGTTGCCGAGAGCGGAAGAGGGTGAAGAGGCGGGTAAGGAAAGGAGCCACTGAACTGGAGACGACTGAACTCTTTGCCATTAGGACGCTGAAGAGCAGACTCAGACCAAGTTGCCAGGAGTGACCGAGGGTGAAGAGGCGGGCCAGAAGGGTAGGAGGTGCCGTGGGCTGCTGATGTGGTTTTGGAGGCATGTCTTTCGGAATTGGCCAAGAGTATTTGTTTCTGAGAAGAGAGGTTGTTTTGGAAAAGAGCGGTGGCTTTGGGGAGGAGCGTTTGTTTCGGATGGAAGGGGTTGTACTTCGATGGCACGCTCTCGCGGTACAACTTTGTACCTCTAGACGGTGCGCCCGCGATTTTGCGAAAAGGCAGGCGAAGGAGAAAGGTGAGCGAACAAAGAATGTAGGTTAACAGAGGAAAGTCTGAAGAATCCAGAAAGATCAGCATCAAAGCAGTAGCGCGGCGCTAGCGTAAGCTTGTGCTTGCATGTGAACGATGGCCTGCGTTTGACCGGCGACTTCCAGTTTCATGACCGCACGGAACTTGACGTAATTCGTAATGAATTGATCAAGAAATCTACAGTGTGAAGCCCTCTGAAATTGGCAGTCTGCCTAGCGTCGTGCACATGCATACACATCTCAAGTTCAGGAGGCTTGTCAAACGCACGAACTGATGACTTGATGGAGATTTGAAACGTGAGCTCAATTGATATTCGTCAGATCTTTGAGGGCAGGTGAATAATAGAACAGCAAACAAAGGCAGTCTTGTACCTACTCCCCAACTCCATGCACCACCATTTTATTTGCCACTTTCGTCCAATAATTCAAATCATCACTAGTTTGACAGACTATTCAGTTATCTATCTGTCTACCAACAACTGGTATGGAAACCTGCGCCTGCCCCTTGGTCAGGTAATGTCCAAAAGCACGTACAGCGAAGAACCCTTCAGGGCTGAAGGACGGTCCAGATTCCTCAAACCACAAATGCCAACTCCATAGATGACAGAAGAAGAAAGCCGCCGATAACAAAAATACCGGAATCTTTAAGAGTTCGGAGGTTTCCTCGAAATCCTTCGACCATACTTCGCCCATGACCGCAATATTGCACAGGACAATGCAGAGCAGTAGGATAAATAGCACAGCGACGATATAGTTGATAATCAGCTTAGAATGTGCGAGCCCCATTCTCAAGGCGAGCACCACTCTCACGATGAGAACCAGCACTGTAATGGCCCAGAGGGAGACGGAGATGTGCGCTTCGAACGTAGCGTAGTAGGAAGACTCCAGATTGCGATATGCAACTCCTCGTCCCAGAGGACGCAGAAATTCTGTCCTTAGTAAGGTTAGAGCACATCCTCTGCAGAAAATATGACGACACCGGAGGAGTTCGATCGGTTGTCGCTTGTTGAATTCGCCGCCTTCGGGGTGGCAGAAAGGACAGATGTCCTCTTTTCTGACCGGAGTGCGTTCTTTGAATTTGAGGTATTGCAGAAACGATTTTTTGGCTGTCATGTTCTTGCTGCATCGGGGAAATAAGAAGAACCATACCAGGACGCCGACCAGAAGTGCAAGTCCGAAGACGAAAGTGGTTGTTGTGATGAGGACGCAGGCAAGGATACTGAGGGAGAAGAGGCGTCCAGGAAAAATTGATTGGGCCGAAGGCGGAGGATTTAGTTGTGGAGGAGGCATGTCGTCCAGGGTTGAGAGAAGAGTGATTGTCGATTATGGCCAGAAGTAACGACACTCTTGTGGTGCGACTATTAACCCCTTTGAAGGGATGTCCGTGCTGGCATCTCGCAAATGAAAGACAGCAAATACAAAATAGTCTCACTTCAAGCTTAAGTCGGATGTCTTGTCTCGCCGCGAATACTGACCTACCGCACACTACCTACTCCCCAATCCCATGCACCGCCATCCCAACCGCCACCCCCGTCCAATAATCCAAATCTTCCCCCTCCAGCCCCAATAAACTATTCTCCACCTTCCCCTCGAAATTGCCCCTCTCATCCGGAAAGAAAACCCTCGAATACAACAGAATGCCAAACCCAACGATATTCCCCTGTTCCATCATCTCCACGCCACGTTTGTAGCGTTTAGCGTGGTCTTCGTAGGTGATGGTCCAGTCTGATTCCTTGTCGCCGGTGACGCGGAGCACGGAGGCGAACATATCGCGCTGGGAGAGGGTGAAGGAGGAGATGAAGAGGGGTTTGTTGTTCCAGTGGGTCAGGACGGGACGGGTGTCGGTGGAGTCGTTGGGGAGGAGAGGGAGGGCGAAGAGGCGGGCTACGGCGCGGCCGCACTGTTTATTGTCAGTGGTGAAGGATGTATGCGAGAAAGAAAAGATTCTTAACTGCAGGAACGTAGAAGTACTTGTCTTCACCTTTCCCTCCCCAAAGAAAGTAATGCTCTTCTTCTCAAAGTCGAACCCATACCTTGCCTCCGTCCCAGACAAACTATATTCATACCAGAACCCACAAGCCAACGAAACCCACTTCGTCTGACTCCCCTCAGCCTTCTTCTCGATGTACGCCCTCGTCGCCAAGTGAGCCGCTCCAAGACGAATATCGTTCGCGAGACCCTCATCCGAAACATCAGTTCCGTATTCGTTGGGCATGATGTATTTGACGCCAGCATCGATGGCGGCGTCGATAAGCTTTTCTTGGTTACCGCGGGGAGCACGAGCATTCATAGTGATGATGAGGACGTCTTGGTTTTGCATGGCGGAGACGAGGCGGGCATGGTCGTCATAATTGGCTTCTTTGACGGCAGTAAGACCGCTTGGCAGGGAGCTGGTGCTGTCGGGACGGGTGATGGCGGTCACTTTGTGTTTGCCTTGAGCGATGAGCTCTCGGGTGATGTAGCCACCTACTTGGCCGCCAGCCTACAGTTATGACTTGTCAGCTCTGCGATGAGAATGAGTATCGATGAGGGAAAATCACCCCGACGACCGCAATGCTCTCAACATAATTCTTGAAGCCTTGAGGCTGCTGGTCTGCGTATTGAGCTGCCATGATGATGGTTGGTGATCGAATCGGATCGAGCTGAGGTTTTGAAAAATGGAAGAGTTTGAGGACAACTTTAGTCTGGTTGTTGCTGAATGCTGTTGCGAAACCAAAAAACGTGGTCCTTTATATCTCAATCTTCACATCTTTAACGCCGAGACGGAATTCCACTGCAAACGGTAATACTATCTTCTCCTAACTCCATGTCATAGTACTCAGTGGAAGGTTTGTCGTCACCGCAGGGGCAAGGCTGGCTGATGCCCTGGGGCCGAAGGACGAAGGAAGCCACAAGTCCCATATCGCGGGGGAAGCAGCCGGACAGAGAGGTTAGCTAATGCCGCATGCCCTGGAGCCGAAGGATGAAGGAAGCCACAAGCTCTATAGCAAACGAGCGGAGGTTAGCTCATTCCCCTTTTGGGACAATATAAGGCCCGAATCGCTGCGTACACCTGCACGCCTTGCAAGAGGTTGAGAGTGCCCAACGGGGTTCTTCATGGGCATTCTCCGAAGTCCGGGTGTTGCTCTCCATACTCCGAGCTGGAGATGGGCGTCGTCAGCGTGCGTCCAGTAGCGTTCTGTTAGCTACGTATCATCGAGGGTTAGATTATGCGAGCCATCCTGTATCCAGATGTATTTCAAGATGTGCATGCCAGTAAATATTCAGGCATTTGTCACCCGCATCTCACTCCTCTTCACTCTCCTCACTCTCATTATCCTCTTGTCCTCCGTCTTCTGCCTCCATCATAGCTCTCGCGAGCTGTGCATCAAGGTCATCTTCCTCATTCCCATCAGTAGCCGTCAAGCTCTGCCGATGAACTTGAGCAGGCGAAGGGAGCTCCAGATCATCCACATCGGCATCCTCTCCGTCGGCGTCATCATCGTCATCACGAGTATCCGGCTCGTCGTCAAATTCAAAGACGTACTCCTCTCCTGTATCATCGGGTCTTTGCTGTGTGGGTGAAGCGGCGGCGTGGCTGGCAGGGCTATTCGCGGCGGATTTCAAACTGATAGGTCCCGATCCAAGCTGTCCATTCAAAGCCAACGCCATTGCACCCTTTGGCTTCTCCGTGACCGGTGTTGGGTTCTCCAGGATGATCTCTCCAGAATCGTCGAACGAAGGCCGTCGTACCGAAGCCTTGCGATCCATATGAATTTTGGGAATCTCTTGCTTGGCTTCCGCTTTAGATGGCTCTGTAGTGGTAGAATCATCTTCGCCCGCCTTGACCTTAGTACGCTTGTTGCTCGCCTTACCAGAGGGCGCAGCCTTTCGCTTGTTGAACGGTTGGGATTTCGGTTCCGGACGCTTAACCACCTTACTGGCAGACGTTGTCTTCACGACAGGTTTGGCAAGGGGTGTGTCGACAGTACTTCGCGCTGCGTCCAGGTTCGCATTTGTACTTTCCGGCTTCTCTAGTTCCGCTTTGAGGAAGTGCCTGAAATCAAAGGGGTTCGAGTCATCTGGAGGACCGGTCTCGTCATCATCGCCAAATAGATTGTCGTCTTCCTCTATCGCAGGTAACAGTGGGTGTACTTCTGCCAGCTTCGACGCATCTTTCTCCGAAGGTGTGCTGACGAGGTTGTATGCATGACTACTACTCACGCACTCAAGCACCGCCTCCCTGTTCTTCCCTTGCCCACGAAAGACCAACACGAAGCTGTCCTCGTCCTGGACATGCCTGCCAGCATATGCATACTCTCCAACATCATCTCTTAACAGCAGTCGGCTCTCACCGGACTTGTCACCCTCTAGAATCGAAGCCTTAGCATTCTCTGCCGGCTTCAAGTCCGGCTTCCAGTTATATAGCACGCCTATGAACTGCGTCGACGCTGCGGGCTTCGAGATGCTAGCGCCCAGGCGGATCGGGAAGGTGGCTTGTGTTCTGAAGTCGATAGTCGTGGCGGCCATAGCGGATGCGGGTACTCTACAGGTAGAGTTACAGGTCGATACTTTACATCATGTGGAATTGTATGGTATGAGGAGCAAAGGCCTTCTTTGTCCACGAAAGAGAGGGCGAGTTGCGTGAGACGCGGGCGGAAGCAGCAATCACGCCCGTGGGTTCCACCGATCGCGGATCTCGGCTCTTGTCGATTCGCCCTGGTCACGCTACGAGATCTATTTTTGGTCAACGGCTTCGACTTTCTCGACGACCTGGATCACAAACTTCATGAGACATCCTATGGTCAAGATCAGATTCCATGCCATGGGGGGCCCACAGGGACTGCCGATACAACAGATTCAAGGCATTTACCGAAAGCCGGTGGCTTTGCCGCATTGGTAAGATTCGATCTCATTTTGGCAAGACATTCTACTTCACTTTTCACCAGGCACCGTATCATGCATGATCTGTGACAGGATAGTATTCGACTCTTCTGAATATGGCACGTTCTCGAACATTTCACGTGCTTGTCGCAAAACTTCAGCCATATTGCTAACCGAGCCGAAGATGCCCTTGCCATAACGCTTTCGATTGAGGAAGGGTTGCTTCGTTTCTCTCACAAGAATACACACGTTCGAACATCGAGTCGGTCCGCACCGCCAAAAAACCCTCGTCCGCCTACACTCAAGTCCAAATAAAGAAACCGAAAAACCACCAAAGAGAGAAACTCACCACACCACCCTGAGGAGAAGAGAAATCTCATCGAAGAGGAGTCATTTACCTTTAACCCTTGGTTCTTCCTACTTTGGGTTCGTGTCGTCGGCAGTTCGTTGTACCCGATCGATCTGACGTTGATGGTCTCTGCTTGAACTGTCGCGATAGTACCGTTTGAAATCGTATGCGGAATGAACGGGGAACTTTCAGAATTCGTTGACCTTTGCTCACCACTCAGCCACGAACACAGTAGAATTGATCTGTCTGTGCCGTAGCTGATTGGATGGAAAATTAGAGGGCGGTTTATGTTATATGGGTTATTTGTGAGCAGTTGGAGGAAGGGTCGGGATGGAAGAGGGAGGGAAGGTTGAGATGTGAAACTTCGCGATTTAGCTACGGACGTTGTTCTCTTTGCTGGGGTCACCTGTGCAATTGCAGCTCTATGGCTTTGCTTCTGGGCGTTTGAGCTTCAAATACAAAACGCGCAATATTGAGCGCGCTTGATAGAACATGGCACCACGCTGGTACCTCATCTGTCCTTCGGAACAACGTGATATGCCCTTACCTGCTAGGAAGAACTGCCAGGGCGCGCTTGTCAGACCGGCGAAGTTGTTCTGTGCTGACGATAAGACAGGATAGTAATCAGAAATGAATTCGTTATAACCCATTGCTAATATATCACAAGAGAGCTTCATATATCCATACAATCTCCCTCGCTCTCAACCAAAAACCAAAGCCCTCACCTCAATACTCTCCCGTCCAGGCCACTCAGGCTTCGTTCTCGGATCCACAAAGGCCGAATGTGGTGTCCTGGCTCCATCCCGACTATCAAAGCACTGGAGCAGAATCCTCTCATCATTCCCCATCCCACTCCAATAATACCACTTGCCCTGCTCAGTATACTTCACGCCCGCCGTCTCGCCCGTGCGGTGCGGGTATCTGTGCTCCACAGGGACAATATCATCATCGGGCACGCTCCTCGAGTCCGCATATGCCAGCGGGTTCGAAACGACGGGACCGTTGAGTGGTCGCCAGACGTTGATGAGACGGACACGGTCATTCTTCAACGCTTCGGCTTCGTCACCCATATGATAGTCCACGCGCGCATTCGCCGATTTCGTCGTCTGATCGATATGCGCACGATTGACCGGGGCGCGGTGGGCATTCGGATCACTCCTCCGTACAGTATGATCAAACAGAAACACCCGCTTCGCACCCGGCACATTGTCCAGCAACAACTTCTCCACCTCAGGGTAATAGTTCTCCTTTATCTTCTCGTCATCTGTGAACTCCTTCTCTTTGCTCTCGACGCCCTTGATAACGCCGAAGCCATTGACGTTCATATCGAAGTCTTGCTCGCGGCCGCGGATGTCTTGAATTGTGATGTTTTGGCGGAATTCGCCAAAGTTTCTCTGCGGCATGCCTTCGGGCGGAACTTCGACATAGTTGAAGGGTTTGGCGCCATCGGAGGGTGGTGCGTAGAAGATGAGGGAGGAGTGAGCTTCGCCGCGAGGGATGGGAATGTCCTCTGCGACGCCGAACTTCTGCTGCGTCTGGGTGCTGGTTTGGGTAGACATTGTGTTGAGAGATAAAGTAGTTCCCAATACGGATGAGTCCAAACGTCGAAATGTGGAGGAGAAGTAGTCAGTGCTCACTCAAAGGAAAGTCTTTATACTCATCAAAAAGGTAGTAGCGCCTCCAGCGTATTTGTAAACACCAAGACAAACCTCAAAAACGTCATCGCCATCTGCCCGGACAGGACGAGTAATATCGGTACGTGTAGCCGCAACATGTGACTGCGCTCCAATAAACATCGATCTGCTTGCAAAGCAGAGCTCTTGCGTGCGAGCACCGCGAATGGTGTGAGCGTGCTGAGGCGACAAGGAGCATTGAAGCTTCTAATCGAGCGAAACGTCATGCTCTGCACCTCGGCGATCGCTCGGATGCCCGGGATTCACGTCTCCATCGTCTCTGGTTCTTCAACCTCCCGAAGTAGTAGACAGTACCGACAAAGATTGGCAAAACGTGGCTGATCTTGCTTTGCGCGAGAGGAATAGTCCCCGCCGTATTACAACGTAGTGAAGAAGGGGTATATGATTAGGTTCCCGCCCTTTTTTGGAGAAGCAACCAGCCTTCGTCCTGCCCAGCGCTACGTCTCGCATGTCTGTCTCGCGGGTCTTGTCGTCATCATCATCCAAAGTCGTCAAACCATCACCAGAGGAAGTCTGAAAACGCCCGCTAATCCGAACGCTGAATCACAAATACACCGACTTCTATGCCTCCTTGTCGGTTCTGCCCTGATGGATATGGATTCCGTATTATGCCATCCAAGAGCTGCTGGATCAGCTCCGTGGGAGTGGGCGATCTGTCCACATGCTCATTGCTGCTCTTCTTCTGAGCATCTTGTGTATAGCGAGTCATCGCGTCCCTTATTCGTTGCTTCTCTTGCTTTGCCCACCAATCCCGCGCCCAGATCTCGCGTCTGATTTGAACATTTTCTCGGGATGCATGAACTAGCGAGTACGATGCGCGCTTGCCGTGGAATTTCTGCATACTGAAGCTTCGTTCTGTGAGTTTCTTGCATAGCCTGCCCATTGATTGTTGCAGCTGATCGTAGTGCAGCATCTGGTCCGCAGCAACCATGCGCCCCAATGCGGTGCTCAAATTCGATGAGAGTCCATTGACGACGACGATTGATCGCAGTAAAGGATCCAGGACGGGACTGAGGTATTCGTGCATGAAGTCATGCGCTCCTAATTTTGTTGGATACACAAACACGAGCGTACCGTTGTGGGGAGAGAGTTCGACCAGCCTGTCGACGAGGATTGACGGACCATTCGGGTTGAACATGTCGGAGAACTCGTGCGAGGTCGCCGGAGGTATGTATCTCTCGACTATCGATACGTTGATGGACGACGGAGGAACGATGGGTCGAGGCGATCGCGGTAATGAAGAGAGATCTTCCTGGTAGTCGGAGACGGACACGGCGCTGTCAAAGACCTTCTGCGTGAAGTAGTCTTCACCACCCACAGCGGGACCTGGCGTACTAGGAGGCGAAGTCGGCAGGTCTGCCAAGTTGAAGCGTCCTTGGATCGCGTGGAAGACATTTATCCACACCGTCGGCGTGCCGCTTGTTGAGTTGTGTATTGACTCGATGATCGCTGGGAATATGTGCCCTTCTGTTGACGGACTTGGCAGTGCATGTGATAGCACTCTAATAGGGCTTCGAGAGGGTGTTGCCGATCTCAAGCTCTCCACTACGCAACGGTAAGTACTGCATATATCGTTGAACGTGCTATGCACTTACAAACCACGGCCTTCGCACCGTCGATCCACAGGCCTGCTGCTGGTGGAGTTGAAGCAGCTTCCTCACCAGGTAATGATGCCTGTGTCACGTTCTCGCTGCTCTCACCAACTGGAGTATGCGAAACAACGCCGGGATCAGTGGATGGCGAATCCATGGCTGCGTTCGACACGGTTGCAATCGGATCGAATCGAATGTCACCCGTCTCGGCCGGCGGAGTTAAGGTGGCGATATCATGAATGATCGGAGCCGCAGTAGTGGCACGTCCTCCACCAACGAAGTTTTTTGGATCTATCGGCCGTGGCTGTCTCGGTGATAGGCAGGTGTTCGTGAAGGCAGCCAGCAGGTCGGCATCGGCGAGTTTGTTTGGGATGGCGCCGTCCATCATGGCGTGCAAGTCGGAGGGGTACAGACTCAGATTTGCGAAGCGGTCTGGATGAGGCGCAGCTATTCCGAGGGCGTCGAATGAAGGCAGACGGAGGCCGGGGTCTGGTCTCGCGGGCTGGCGGCGGGGTGACAGGGCAGTGTGGACAGGAGCGAGGGCGCCGCCGACGATGAGATTCATGCTGGAGAGTGCTGAATCTTCGACGGGAGGAGTAGTAACCGCGCAGTTGGCGTGGGCGACATATCCGTCAGGCTCGGTAGGAAGAGGAAGGGGATTGGCGAGGGAATCAAAGGTGGAAGGATGTTTCAAGATTCCGGGCGATTGTTGCGGGTGGAGTGTGTGAGAGGAGGGTGTGTGCGTCGAGGACGTGTCAAGAGCGCAGGCAGCGTCGGTCAGAGTGGCAGCAGGCGGCGGGAAGGCACGGTAGTCAGCAGCAACAGCAGCGATGCGAGAGCATGAAACCGAGGGGATGTGACCTGGTCCCATGGGTGCCTCACACTCTCACACACTCGCCTTGCTGGCTCACTGATCAGTCAGTCTCACGTCCCGCGGCCAGCTCGCGAGGGCATGCAAAGAGCAGCGGACCGTAGTTGAAGTTGAAGAGGGCCAGCGCGGTGGAGGGACGAGTACGGGCAGTGGGCGAGGTTGATGAACTGGGCGAGGAGGACAGAGGACAGAGCACAGGGACACGCTGCTTTGCTTGCTGTCTCGCGCCGCGGCCGCGTGGTACTGCAGCAGTAGGGCTTCGTAAGGTAGCGACTGCAATCAGAGTGTCGTAGGCCCGTGGATGGGAGACTGTAGAGCAGGACAGCGAGCAAAAGAGCGTGTGCGCCGCCTGACCACGCTGGCGATATTATTATGGAGTCATGGTAGTAGCGATGGCGGGGCTTGCAGTGGGCTTGGGGTGGTCGAGTGAAAGTGCTAAGGTGCTTGCTGTTTTGCTCGATGGTCTATTGGGGCCGAGACCCTCACGTGAAAGCCGCTAACGTGTCCGTCCGACTCCGACCGCTCCTGCTTAAAATCCTCGCTTGTCTGCCTTGGCTGCGACACCACAACCAATTCACATCTTCCAGTCGCTGAGGCTGCATACCAACACCACACCCAATGCTGGGAGATGTTGCCGTGGAAAACGACTGTCGTTGAGACTTCCAATCAATTTGTTCCTTCTTCTTTCGGAAGGCCCGGCTCGGTATTCAAGCGCTAGCGCAGCACCCGGGAGCAGCTCCGTGGTTCCTTCCACATCGCGCTCGTATCCTTCGAATGCGAAGACATCAACCTGCCCTCCTTCGTCAACTTCACCCTTGCTCACTCATCTCCCTCATCCGTTCCATACTAACCACGCCACCACGTAGTAGCACGATTGCACCACCGAACCGCCAGTTCTAATATGCTTCTGCGACACACGACAGCTCCCAGATGGCCCAATTCGGCCGCATGCAGTCTCAATAAACGCAACCTAAATCAGCCGCAGGAAAAAGCTCGAATCACCTGCAGAAAGGGTGGAGTTTCAGCTTCTGTGTCAGCCCACTAAGCTGCCTGCCCTCTTCTCATTGGACCATCAACGGAGCATTGGTCAGCCTGCCGTCGAGGTACGCCGAAACAACGAGTCGGCTCCCGCTGTCTCACGGTAGTTGCATATCGACGATGGCCAAGATCCGGTTACTTTTCAAACTGCATTCATGTACCTATCACCTTGGATCTTCTGGGACGCTCGATGAAGAAAAAAAACGACGTGTAAGCCGGCCATCTCGATCGTTCGTATCGTACAGAAATCGTCGAAACAGGAGCGCTCGATTGCACAATCTGCCTGCATCCCTTCCAAACAGCCAGGCTCGGCATGGGTCTTCTTTTCTAGCTTGAATTGAAACTGTTGCTCCCATTGCGAGCAAACTGCTGCTTCGCCTCGAAAGAACGACCGCTTCAACGTAGTCACCAAAGACAGTGAGCGTATCACCTGGAGCCTCGGAGGACATAAGGCATGAGTGATTGACAGACGAAAAGGTTGCCTCAGGCTCTCCTCACGCTGAACATTTACTTCGCAGCTTTGTCTTCTTCACAAGATCGCCCTAGCACTTTCTCGTCCTTACAGACCTCCACCATAAGATAGAGACAAAAAAAGAGCACGCGAGACACCCTTGTCCCCACGACTCGCCCTCCTTCTTTTTAAATACCCATCATCTCTACGCACTTTCCTTCTCTCTTCCTCACTCTAAAGAAGAGAAGGAGGTCTTTCGACCACATGTGCCAATACTTCCGCTTCTTCTGTCCGCGCTGCTACATCTCCAACGATCTCACGCAAGCATGCGCTTTAATCCATCGCCCAGACCAATCTCGACGACCCTGTCCGCCTCCACCGCATCGGGCTCCACATCCGCTACCACCAGACGCAGGCCCTCAAACATGTCGACAATGCGGACTCCAAACGCAAGAATTCTATTTCGTGCTGCCGGATACGAAACCCGTGACTACTATCGTCGATATTCCGTGGGAAAATGGTAAGCAAAGCGATGGCGAGGAGCTACCCGGAGATCTGAGGCGTTCACTGACTTCACGCCCTCTTTGCTCGTAGATGTCTTTTGGTTCGATCCGAGTCTCAGACTGCCTGACTACAGGACAACAATGAGGCGGTACAACCTCCAGCGGCAAATTGCACTTGACCAGGCGCAGACTGAGCCAGCTTTTCAAACATCGACGGGATTATGCGGTCAGACTCAGCCAGACCAGCAGAATGGTGAGACTGAACGTGCCAGGGAGCTCAATGAGGCATGGAAGAAGTTGAGGGAAAAGATTGAGAGAGAGTGAGCAGCAGAGATATTTGCTTTCGACGAATTTCATTCACTTCTTGAAACAAGACAAGAGCGATGGTAAGAGAGAGGCAATATGAGAGACTAGAAAAAGACAAAGAAAAAAGAGCGACTATGAAGGGAAGACTCACATTTCCATTCAAATTACTTACCAGGCAGATCCCCTCAGAAATCCGCCTCCAAAAGGGACCATATTGGTACAAATTTCCCAAACAAATGGATCCGTACAAACCTAATACTCAATCAGCCACCAAAACAAAAGCAGCTTACTCCTCCAAATTGACGGAGGAATCAAGGACCAACCTGCTGCTAGATTTCGGCGGCTCACACATGTAAATTCTCCGCTCGGGCGGATGGAACGTGGCGCCCACGGCTCTCCAACCCTTGGAGTGCGGGTTGAGTTTGCCCGAAGTATCCAGAACATCGTTACTGTCACCGCAGATGCTCGACCGGCGAGAAGCAGTACGACAGCTCCTACAAATCGCGTTAGTAGAAGTCATACCCATATCTACGACGTTGGAGCAGGCTTGGATCGTTTTGAGATGCTTGGTCTGGGCCATGGCGCGGATGCAGGGCTCACCATAAAATTGCGATTCGTAGCACCCACAGGCGAAAGCGACGGTTTCCTTGTAGCACATATTTGGATCTCTCGTGCCGGACGAGTGAGTGTGTGCGGTGTGAAAACTTGGGTTGTATTGTTGTTGGTGGTGGTGGTGGTGGGACGTGGGACGATTCTTTCCACAGGGAAGCTTGTGCTGCAAGCTTATGTGTAGAGAATGTCTGACGGTGGTTGGTGAGAATTGAAAGGGATGCAGCGAGAAGGGCTATAGATATAGTCTATGGGGCTTCAGTTTACATTGCGAAAGAGGTTCATTGTTGGGATGAGGGTTGGACAAGGGACCATTGTGTTTGATATGAATGGTGAAAGGCCTACATTATTTCAGAGGACGGGCTGGTCGTTCCATGTGGGACAATGGCGGCATTGATGATGCTGAACAATAGACAAAGAGCTTGTTTTTTCGCAGGTCTTTGAAGTCCTTTGACAGTGGCAGATTTCCAGGATTTTCTGACCGTCGTTAGCAATGAAGCAGAATCGGCATCAATTTGTCCATGATGATGATCTTCATGGACCATGGGAAGGGTGAGCGAATTCGCAACGTGCGGACCTTCAGAACTAGACGTAGGAGCCTTGGTCAGCGCATTAGCACATTGATGGGTGGAGGCGAACTTTGCCACATCATCCTACGGTTCGAGGCTCTTCCGGCATTGAAGTGACAGGAAGGGTTGGAAAGAAAACAAAGAACTTCGCCATGTTCGATAGTGAGCGGACCAAGATCGAGACCGACACGTCGGCTTCAACACAACCAATCGAGTCAGGTTCGGTGTTGTGTGTTGGAGATGGTAGCACCCGGCGGCTGTCTGGCAAGTGGAAACATGCCACATCTTTTAAGAGCTGCCCTTGTCAGGTGGACAAAAACGCCCTATTCGAAGTCCATGATCGAAGGCTCGGTTCCAAAATAGGATTTGTGCGTCGTTGAGGCTCAGATGAGAGGCTCAAATGATAGTCTCAGGTGACTCACGAACGACGTGGATGAGAGGCACAGAGTGGTCCGCGGCCAACTTTTCATGTGCCACTGAGTCGCAGTAGTCATGGTCCGAAGACGTCTGCGCCCACGTGCGATATAGAGATGCAGAGAGACGGCGCGGCGCTTCCAATACCGTAGTCTCGGGAGCTTGTGCGGATTCGGTCCTGTTAGAAAGGTGTTACTGTGCCGCTCGGTGCTTCGACTTGCCAACTTTTGCCGCCGGGCTTGATTTCCGCTGCAGGCGCTTACCCGGCCATTTACTCCAGATTTAAAAACAAATACCGTGTCTGCAGGCACCAAGACTGGGATTGAGGAGGCGGTGAAAGATCCAAAGAGCGTGGCGTCCCTTAAAGCCGTCAAAGACAACCTTGCTGATGAAGAATTTCCGATCCGCTAGCCGCATGATAATGTTGGACCTCGCGCCGTAAGGTCGCAGGGCCCTATCATTTCGCATGGCACGCGCCGCGAGGTCGCAGCTCTGGAGGCTGCTGCGGTCGTTGGTAGTAATCCACTTCGCGTTTCTGGCAGTTCAGTCCGTGGTGGCGGGAGTGGTTGTTGGCAGCTTTCAGCTATCATCCAACGCGAATGTATAGAAGGCCATTGCAACATGGCCACTTAGGAATTCAGCGGCGGCGTCCTCAGTGATCGGACAGAAGCGCCCTCTTGGACATGGCCGTTGTAAGATACACTGAGAGATGGTAGACGGGAGCTCTGACCCACAGGAATACCAACAAGGCGTCCATTGGCATGATTTGAGATCTGCCGCGATGGAAGGCGCACAGTGGTGCTGGAAATGAAGGCACACAGTGGTGCTGGAATGGAAGGCACAGCAGGAGCATGTTTCTTCCGGAAGGTGAAGTCGTGTTTGTTGAGGTCGCATGCAAGGTTCGCGAAGAGGAAGGGTGATGTCGCCAATTTTAGCCGTCATTTCTGCTCTCAACGGGGCTTTTAGCTGCACCTGAGTCAGACCTTGGGATTGTTCGGAAGTAATTAGCTGTCGTACTGGAGTGTTAGGAAGCAGAAGAGGAGAAATCAGGGATGCTTTGGGGAGCACGGACTCAGCTGCTGATACCCATGCTCTCTCTCACACACTTCTCTCCACTTCTCTCACCCGTTGTGGCCCCTCACATCAGCCCAATTCATCACCAGAAAGAGGCGCATCAATTGTCAGGAAAGGGTACCGACCTCCATGGACTCCAGCCCGCCGTCATCGGCACTCGGCTACACTGCACGCCCGTTGCTAAGGGAATTGGTCGATTCCTGAGGCTGAGCCACCAACCTGGCGACCCCCTTCGACCCACATACTGACTTCTGCGACATCTCATGCGCCGGCAGCTGCTTCTCCGTCCTGCAGCCCATCTTGCCGTCGCTCCACTCTGCGTCCGCCCCATGCCTCAAGAATGCAGGCGCACAGAGCTTTGCGGTACTCTGTTACGATCCGCTCTCGTCAGCCTCTGATCGGGAGCTGTCGTCCATCAAGCTTTCCCTCTCCAACACTCGCTAACCCGCTCCAGCAGACCAAAACTCCCCCAGCCCGAATGCCAATCTGGGCTGTGTGAGCCTTCCACAATTAGTCTTTCTCCTTGCCTACGCCGTAACGTTCGTCCGTGGCGTTCGTGCAGTGCCGATTGTTCTTCCAACCCTCGGACAGACTGGGGGTCAAGGCGCAGGGCACATGGCTTGCGACTGAACCCACTCCATGGAGCTAATTTTGCCCTTGCCGCTTGGGATGCCATGTCAAACTTCCGCCCGCATCTTATTTCGACCCGATCCTGCGGAAAACACTACAGGTATCGTCGAGGTAGGTCCAAACTATATATCTGGCCTTGGATCTCCCTGGTTGTCGTCCATCATCACGACAACCCAGCACAGCTACCAAGCGAAACGTAGAACATCGAAGACTATCAACCAGGAAAAGGATCCAACCCGTCGGGTACTTCAACGTTCTTTATCACACTCTCCTTCTTCATCTCCTTATTCGACATGGCTCCCCTCACCAACTCGCTCTTCGCTCTCTATTTCTTCTACGCCCTCTCGTCTGCCCTGCCACGCGGCGGCTGGGACGGGCACGACCATCACGGCTCCCACGGCCACCATGGCTCCCACGGCTGGCAGAACTCGACCGAGTCGACTGCAACTCTCCCTCTCGACCAAGTCAATCTGCCAAACCCGACTGGAACCCTCAAATACATTGACCTCGGCCTCGGATTCCAGAACTACACTTGCGAAAACAACACCTGGGTCCAAAACAAACTCAACGGCGGCGCAGTCGCTGATTTCTACGACATCACCGACCTGATTCTCGGCGAAACCGACAACTCTTTCACCAACACCACCCTCCCAATCTTCGAAGAGTGCCTCAAAGAAACCATGTGCACTCCAAGCACGGACAATCACTTCTGCGAGGACTGCCATCAGAAAGCTCTCCCTGATTTCCAGGACCGCCAAAAGGCCGGAGGCTTCCACTTTTTCGAGCAACTCGACGGTACTCAGACTCCCATCTTCGATATCACCGGGCAATCTGACCTCCTCGCCGCGAAGAAGCTCGTCAACATCAAAGCGCCTACCGCAGCTTACAAGGGAGAGAGCGGTAACGGCGCTGTCGACTGGCTCTTCCTGGTCGACAACGACTCCGGCCTCTCGCACGGCCTGTCGAGCGTCTACCGAGTCGAAACCGCTGGTGGTTCTCCTCCAAGCTCGTGCTCGGACCCGAACGGACAATTGCAGGTTCCTTACGCTGCCCAGTATTGGTTTTATGAGTAAATGAATTGCAACGACAGCAAAGCATCAATGATACAGCATTTTGTGGGCTTTGAGATTGGAAAGGGGCGTTTTCTTTTTCTTCTCTCGCGATACAGACTGTCCTTTCTAACGATTCATTGCATTGGGGTTGTAGATCAATTGCAAAAGTGCATGCTGGGGGTGTTGTACCTGTTTTTCTTCCCCTCTCTTGTTGATATATGTATAGGGACGATAATACGATAGGCTAACCGATTGATTACTCGAACATCCTTCAGGTTCCGTCCAAGAAGAGAGGGATCTGACGTGCAGGAGGCTTGCAGTGTGCATGGACTGGTCGAGGTGTGTAAGTGATCCTTTGAACCCGAATATTTCGCCTCTGTGAGCTCAACACAGCTTCTCAATACTGTACATAGTACCATAACACTCCCGCCGTTGCAAGGCAAACAACAGCAATGGATGTTCGCTGCTTGACACTGGATGATGCACCGCTTAGAGATTCAACGATAGATCGCATGGCACGATGCACCGCCTCTGAACCTCTATCTCGCGCCCGGTGGAAAGGACCGGGAACGGAGCTCTTCGAGAATTCCGGTAAAGCGTTCTTCTCACCATCCACAACAAAGAAATTGCTAACCCGAACTTCCCTCAAAATCTCCTCAAACCTGCAGTCCAGCCGCCTCGAGTCCTCAATAAATCTCCGCCTCTCAATTTCCCCCTTAATTCCCAAAGCCGTAAAGAGTCGATTCGAGCGAGCAGTAATCCGGCCCACGCCCCCAGCGCTCCTCAAAAAAGCCAACGTGATCACCACAACCTCCTCATAAGTCAAAGAATAATTCGGGAAAAAGTGCCCTAATGCACGTCGCTCGTGATTCGGCAACAGACTCAGCAACGAGAATACCTTATCTCTCGAATCCTGACATTTCTTCGAGCTGTAGTTGACGAGCAGAGTCATCAGAGGCTGACGCCACAGTGGAAAACGATCGGGGTCTCTGCTCTGCAGGAACGGCGCTAGACTGGGGCAAGAAGACTTTTGGCCGTGGTCGAGAGACTTCAAGTATTCGAAATCGAAAGAATGGGTTCCGATCAGGATGTCGACGTGTTTGGCCACGAGAAGTTCCTGAACGATCCACATCCGGTCCCAATACGTTCTGCTCGAAACTTCCTTGAAGGACTGCGTGAGCGAAAAGTCGTCTGTTGATGGTAAACCGAGCCAAGCGACAACTCCCTCGGCATTTCTATAAATGCGATCCATAACCTGGACTTGAGCATTTCGTTCTCGGGTATCATGCTGGTTGATTGAGATGGCGTCGACCCATAAGTGATCGGTCTGTGCTTGTTTTCGAACGTGCTCCAAGGCTGACCATAGATTGCGTCTGACGGGGTGCTTTTGACCATTGAGGAGGATATGGTGCGCCGTGAAGTTGTCGCCCCATTCGTAGGAGAGTGCGGTATATGGCGGTGCGCTGTCGATCGGGTAGGTGTCCAAGGAGAAGCTCATAGTTGGTGCGAGGTTTTCGCGGGACATATTGAGGAGTCTGATCTCGCTGCCCTTGATGTCGTTGTATCTGAATCCATCGTGGAAGCGCGATATTCGATTTGTAGTTCGGGTCTTCGACCAGCAAAAAGTTTTTATTGATTTTTGTCGAAGCCCTGCACGATACACCATGATGCCTGAGAAGGTGATGACTGGTTGATATATATCTTCGAGCCTATAAGAAGGGCAAGACCGGCCAGGTCATCTAAAGCTGGGCATGGTTCTGAGAGAGAGTAGATTGGAGCGACTCGGTGAGGTTCCTACGGTCATGTTTAGGATCAATTTCCCTCGAACGTATAGAGCTTGAGCTTTGTCAATTGGTACATTAGTAATGGGGGCTGGTCCAGCGGTGAATCATACTAAAGCATCGAGTTAGGGTTGTCGCGCAGACGAGAATGCGGGGACATCGGCATCGAGGACTTTTGGGGGCGATGAGGTATCCTGATCATGACTTCCGTCGTTGCGGGCTCATCTGTCTCATTTCTAGATAGCCAAACGATACGCTTGACAGAAATTGAACTCCCTACTGTGTTCAGTCAGCTTCAGGACTCCAACCAACTCACGAGAACGAAAATCTTCAAATTCCAACCCTCCCGTTGCCCGGTGACGCAGTCGGAATGAGCCTCGCAACCAACAATTTACCACGTGGAAACCTCTCTTTGTCCTTTGAACGCGGCGAAGGCTCAATCCCGTATCCAATATCGCAGGTATCTTTGTTGTGATGCCAAGAATACATCGCCGGCAGATGTGTGGTGTGACTTTGTCTGTTTCCCAACTTGCCACACTCCTTCTGAAAAGGCGAACTCGAACTTGAGACTCACCGATACACAGCCATCTCGCATTTGATTTCGTCGGAACATTCGTTTGCTGGACTCGATGGCGGATCTTGCAACGGTCCTCGGGAACCTCACGTACGACTCTGGTGGTTGTCCGGCGCCGTTCATCAGTGAATCGCTTTGGCCCTACAAAGCTGGCTGTAAGTTGAGGTCATCGAACCAGACGAATAACCCACGAAGCTGATTGTATCCTTCAGTCCGTGGCGGTCGAAATTGCGCGCCGAATCCCCTCGTCGGGACCTCAAACGCTCCAGCATGTTGCATACCTTGCCCGGTCTTCGACTGGGCGTACCACGACAACTTCAAGAGCTTGACTGATGGCGCAGCATGGGTCAACATGACCGGCTTCATACTCTGCGGCTTTTTGCTGCTCTCCAATCTGGTGCTGCCGCCGAACCTGACCAGGCCAAATTATCTCAACATTATCCTTCTGGTCTGCATTATGCTCCTCGAAATGGGCTTCATTATTCCGCTCGCGCGACAGCCGGAGCAGTGCTTTGATCCTGTCACGCCGAATGGGATGCACAGCCAGGTGACTTGCGCCTTCGCGGGTGCCTTTATTGCATTTGGCTGGTTGTCGACGGTCTGCTGGATTGTTACAAGAGCTCTGTTCATGCACCTGCAGATTTGCTGGAACTTCATACCCGGTCGGATCTCCTACATCGCCGCCAACGTCGCAGTCTGGTCCGTCACGATTGGCTTGACCTCTGCTGTTCTGGCCCACTCCGGCGTCTCGTACAGATTCGGCGGATACTGTCAGGTGAACGTTGGGAGTATCTCGACATACTGGGGCTGGATTCTCGCGTTCGGTGCCATCGCCTTTCTCCTTCAAATCGCCACACTCGCCTATTGCATCAAAGTCTTTCTGACGGCCGCTTTGATGGGTCGCCATCAGGTTGGATCCACCGATTCGACCGATGCCTCAAACCGCAAACAGAATGCATGGGCGGCAGTCCGCCGCGTGCGAGATGTTCTTCTGATCCAGTGGCGCTCTCTCGCCATCGTCGCCTTGGCCATTTTAACCACGGCATTCACATGTACTATATTCATCGTGCTGGATAACAAACTCACGCAAGATTCCTTCGCGAATGTGGATAACCTAATTCCATGGCTCTTGTGTATACTCGAGACGCAAAGCACCCAGACGTGTGTCAAATACACCGGTATTTTTATCCTGTCGGAGAAGAAAGCTGTGGCAACGCTGTACATTTTGGGCTTTGTCGGCATTGAGGCTTTCTTTCTGCTCTGTCGGTGGACAATCTTCAAAGGCTGGTTGGACTTGCTGATGACCCCACTGCGAAAGAGGTCGAAGAGGCGAGAGTCTAAGGAATGGATTTCTCAACAAGAAGCGCCACCGCGACCTGTGGCAAATGCCAGACGAAGCTTGGTTGCTGTGGAGTCAAGGCGGCCCACGGAGACGAGCGACGGGCATCTGTCATTCGCAAGGGGAGATGAGGAGAAGCCATCATTTGTGCCTTCAAATACATGATGATCCGCACAGTATCGATGGATGGTGAGGGTGGAGGTTGAAGGTTGAACACCATTTTCCTATCGAATTGTTAACAGAACACAAAGCATAGCACAGTTTACCCAAGTTCTTTCGACTCATATGACAAAGTACCCGTAGGCACATCCAACATCAGAGTCCGTGACATTGAAATATGCCGCGTCGCCCCCAACGTCAACATAAACAACACATTCCCAGAGCTTGGCTGAAAGTCGATAATGCAGATCGAAGGAGAATCCAGAGGGATATTGCACGGCTGCCTGATTCGCGCAATCTGCCACGGCATCCGTTGGAGCTGTCGATCCAGCGAAGGTAAAGGTTTGTGGAGGAAACGTGTTCCGGCGAGAGTTGCCTGGATTATTAGTGTCTTCTGTCACGCCAAATCCAGTGAAGTATTCGTAGAACGTTGCAGGGTATCCTTGTGTAGGGACGTAGGTTGTGAGAACAGTGTTGCATCCTGTAGAAGTTGATGTTGATGGCTTCTCATCTAATCAGTATACTGCTGATGTGCTAGCACGATGTGATCGGCTTACAGATATTGTCTTCGATGGGGTTACCGAGAGAATGGACGAAGGTGATTTGTTAGATAGGGATAATTGTTTGGTGGATGTCAATGATCTAGGATGCTTGACAGACGACACCTTCGGCTGCTTGCTGTGCCGGGAAGAGGGTTTGTAAGAAATCGATGAGCCAGAGGACATGATAGACGCCGAGACCGTTGGTTTGCTCGGAGTGATTGATGACACAGTCGTTGGCTGGGTGTAAGTGATGCAGAACTGGGCAGTGGTACGTGTGCCGCAGCTGGTTGTTAGGCTGGTCTGGTAGTCGGCATCCAAGTCTTCGGGGACAGCCAAGGCAGAATTGAGCATGGCCAAAGCCGTGAACAGAAGCAGTGAAACGTGCATTGTGTCGATAGAGAGGAGTTTCCGGAACTGTTTTTGCTCTTCGTCTCTCACAAGACGACGGGCAGCCTCTTAAAAAGTCCGAGAATACTCAGAGACAGACCTCGGACTGCTGTTCAGGTACGGTCAATGGGTTACAAGTACAGCCAATCATGGAGTTGAACAGGCGAGGACGGCTCGCCAGCCTGCAGGCACGCCCATCCGATCTTCAGCTCCATGTGCTAGGTAAGTCAGATAAAGCTGACCAACTCGGAATCCAAGGATGCTGTGGCATACGGTGGGCAGGAGGGTCTTGGTATGTGTGCGAGCTGCCTTGGTGTGGTGTCACTTGCAGCAGTGCCATCGTCGCGAGAGTCCAGACGCCACAATCGCGACTCTTGCATGGCCTCGAACAGATGAATGAAGAAATAGTATCGTGATATTTTGGAGGGGCAGAACTGGCTCCTGATGTTTGGTCCTTGGTCTGTGCTCGGACGGTCGGATTCGCTCATCAACGTCATGAAACATTGATTGGCCAGCAACGATTCAGAGCTTCTTCCATCTCGCTCAACCATCCACCTATCAATTATTATTTCAAGGCTGTTCAGTATGGCTACAGTGATGGCATCCAGGCAATCAGCATTGCAACAACTTCAAGCTCTCCGTCTGATTGCGAGAACGTCGCCGGTGATCCTGAGACGAGCCCTGTCGACTCTCCCAAACAATCAGTACATCGTAGGAGCTACACTCACACACGTAGCCTATTTACAACTGATAGGTGTGATAGTACGTACATGACTCTTCATCAAACCAGAAAATCCTCTCATACCTCCCAAACGAGCCTCCGAATCCGTCGCTTGCAATTGGCACAACGAGCCAGATCCCTCCCACACCCGAGTCCTTCAAGGAGAATCATGAATTTCTGAACATCCTCCACTGGGTCATCGGGGACAATGCTATCAATGATCCCGACGTCCAAGGACAGGCCCAAGTCTATGCCTCGCAAGCGGGCTCTGCGCTGGGCAGTGGAGGAGTCTTCTTCCCGCAACAGCGCCAGACGAACATGAAGAGACGCGATCGCAGTAGTAGACAATTTGGCGGAGGTGGTGGATCGGGCGGAGATGGCGCCGGAGGAGCCAGCTCACAAGGCGGAGCTGGTGGTGCGGGTCGAGGAGGTCACATCCATGTGAGTGACTATCGCAACCCACCCGACTACGGTCGCGTCGCGTGGCCTGAGGACATCCTCGGAAGCTTGGAAATTGACGGGACCGGGAATTTTGTGGATGGCGATGGGGCATATCAAGCATCTGGCACGTACCGTATCGTGACCAATGAAGGTATTCTGGGCTTGAGCCCATACCTGCAGGAGAAGGTTGTGGAGAAGTTGAAAGAGCTTGACTCCCAGGCAAGACAACATCAGTAGCCGCGTCATATCGAGGACAGTCAAATTTTACGGCATGCTTTCCGGCTGAAGTCTCCGCCGACCAGCTTGAGGGCCATCTGCGACAGCGTCGAGTGGAGCGTTCAACTCTGGTTCTTACCAACCTACCAACTGGGAGGGCGTGGGGCCGAAATGCAAATTTCATAGATGGCTCCTTCAGATACATCTACGTGCACTGAATCTCCTTCACTTGTCGCAATCACAACAGACGAAGACGAACTCGCACAAATGGACACTGTTCTTCCGCCAAGGGACTGGTACGACGACAGTGGGCTTGTCGCCCCTCACTTCTCTCACACTCCGGTCCTCATACCAGTAAAGCGTGTCTATCGAAAATGGGGCACTGAAGGGCAACACGAATTCTGGCCGGCCATATGCGATGCGATCAAGACGGCCGTCATGGAGCTATATGCCAGACACCAGCTCACTTTCTGCCACTGTAAGTAGAGTCATCAATTCCCAAGACACTCACTGATGTTTTCTTGCAGACCATGGCCTCTACATCGCCGGCACAGACCTCGATATGCAAGATCCCAACCGCGACCGCATGATGTACGTGAAGCGAAGGCGAGGGGGCACCATCAGGCTGCGTCCAGGCACTCTCCGTTCCATGAACCGGTCTTTCCTACGAAGTCGATCGATAGGCCTGTCTCTTAGCCATCGTTTTCGAGATGGCGATTGAATTTGGACGCAGCCTACATTTGTCGAAGTATCTGAGACACTTACTAACCTTCCACCCCTTGCTTGTAGGATCCTGGTATTCGAGATGCGCCGCGACGAAATCCATGACTGGCGAGTTGTACATGAAGATCTGGAACAGATTCTTATCGAGCATTACCTCGACGGCCCGGCTGGCGTGTGTATTCGCTATTATTACAAGCCTGCAAGACAGAGTGTTATGCCGCAAGATCTTGCGTCGGCACCGGCACCGGCATCGGAACCACATCCAGATTCAGAACAACGGTTTCTTGAGCAGGCTGCCCGTACTTGGGCTCAGCTGGATTCGAACAGAGTGGATTTGGGAGCGTCTGGTCCTTCACAGCCGTTGCCTCGTTCGACGCCCGTATCTACCGCCCAGGACCAGCAAATGGTGGTCTTCCCTGATCCGTTAGTCGCACCTACAACAACACGACCAGAACCAGAACGACGCCCCAGGTGGGAAGTTGAGCAGCATGAGTACGCCGGGCATACCCATAATCAGCAAAATGCGGGTGGTTTTCCACCTCGTGTGGGAGCCTATGATCCTTTGCAGTCCAACCCTGATCAGACACCTGCCGAAGCTGCCGCACATTGGCAGACAATGGCGGGTACCATAGGAACCTTTGGTCGTTTCCAGCCTTCACAGTCCCTCCCTCGTTCGACGCCGGCACCTGTGAGGGCTGCATACCCTCACGATTCGGAGGCGGTCTTCGGTCCTTCACTCACGGGGCCGGATTACAGCACGCAGCATACGCCAGATTCTAATCCCTACGGTCCCTCAGAGACGGCCTACGTTCCGTTCAGCAATCGACTGCAGCTTCTGACGGAAGTTGTGCCGAGCAATCAGGTCAGAAGCGAACGATTGCGCGCACTCTACGCCTCCCTCGAGGGAGCCGGAGCACCGCCTGGGCCTACTGGTGGAGCGAACAACTCGTATGTACCGCGCGCGGGACTGGTCGATAGAGCGCGCATGCATGTACCGCCGGGACTGCCACCACCAGGACTTGGCGCTAGAGGATGTGTATGTTGCACCTTGGGTTTTTGCAGGATAAGACTGACTTGCTTCTACAGACATGGCTTCTACGTGAAAAGCCGGAGCCCGCTATTGAATATCGCTGAAAAGGAATAATATTCTCAGATGAGAGATGAAGTCTCAGAAGGACAAGGGGATCCACGGGTCCGCTCAACCGTTGGACCAGAGAATGGAATCGCTCGTAGTCATAGTTTCGTAGATTACTGCAGCGAATTGTGACATTCACCTCGGTGTTTCTCACAACTTTTCCTGCCTTCAGTGGTGCTGATTCGCGACTTCACCTCATCTTGCTTGAAGGCACATTACAACTCTTCTCTTTTGATGTATCAGAATGTGCTCAAGAGAAAAAGACTCAGCATGAATAGACTCAGAAATATCGTAGAAATCCGTAAACTTGCTGTTGTTTCGTGAGTGTTGCACCTTCTGCAATTCTGATCGAGAGTTCTTTCTTTCTGACAGCAATCACATCCAGCTCCGCGATCATTCTCACTCTTTTCACGGCTTGGTTCCTCCTCGGCGGCGTCTGGTCCTCCACGTCCAACACGAACGACAACATGGCTCCCGCAAAATACGACTTCGAGACCGTAACGGGGTTCTTCATGCAAGATGATCCCGAGACAGACTGGAAGACGTTCGACTACGTAACATCCTCCCTCCTATCCACCCCCGATCCCCAAAACTAATATCTCTCTCAGACAAAACAAAACCTCGGCCTCCTCCCCACCCTCACCTGGTCAATCCTCCATTCCCGCCTCCACACCCTCACCACCACCGCACCCCCAAACGTCTGCTACAAACTCCTCTACTTGGGCCGGCACGGCGAAGGCGACCACAACGTCGCCGAATCCTTCTACGGAACGCAAGCCTGGGACGACTACTGGTCTAAACTCGACGGGAACGGAACCGTAGTCTGGGCAGACGCGCATTTGACGGAGGTGGGCAAGGGGCAAGCTAAAGCCGTGGGAGAGTTTATAGGCAAGATGATCGGGGAGGGGGGGATGAAGGTGCCGGAAGCGTGGTATGTGAGTCCGATGTTTAGGTGTTTGCAGACGGCGGAGGGGACGTGGGCAAACCTGAACGTGGGATTCAAGCCGATCATTAAGGAGTTGTTGA
Source organism: Mycosphaerelloides madeirae (assembly GCA_002785995.1). NCBI lineage: Eukaryota > Fungi > Ascomycota > Dothideomycetes > Mycosphaerellales > Mycosphaerellaceae > Mycosphaerelloides > Mycosphaerelloides madeirae. The sequence goes on along the minus strand of NHNV01000075.1, from coordinate 2,922 downwards.
GGGAGGTTTTGGGAGAACATACGTGTGACCGCAGGAGTTCGAAGTCGTATATTCGCGAGTCTTATCCGGGGTGGGCCATTGAGGCGGGTTTTACGGAGAAGGATGAGTTGTGGCGGGCAGATCATCGGGAGACGCATGAGGAGCATGATGTGAGGACGAAGGCTTTTTTGACGGATTTGTGGGAGAGGGATACGAGTGTGTATGTGAGTCTGACAAGCCATTCTGGGGCCATTGCGAGTCATTTGAGGGTGCTGGGGCATAGAGAGTTTAGGTTGCCGACTGGGGCGATGATTCCTGTATTGGTGAAAGCGACTAGGGCGGAGTAGAAGGATAGATAGAGATGGTTGTGTTGAGATGCTGCTTGCTCTATCTTTTGACGCAGAGATCGCTGCGTATGACCCATTTCTCGCCTTCGGTGACTTCCCTGCCTTCGTGGAGAAGACACTCGCTTCCGTGTCTGTGTAAGAGTGCTGTCCCGACTTCGAGGTCTGCGACGACGGGCGGAGGTGCGGCTTCCCGCTTTTTCGCCGGTTCTGGGTAGAAGACAGTCTCGCCTCCTTTGCAGCCAGTCGCGGGAGAGCTCAGGTAAAGCAAGAGCGTCCATGTGGTTCTCGCCTGTATCGGGGCGGGCGCATTCGCGGAGGGAAAAGCTACGGTGTTCGAGTCATCGTCTGCTCTCGACGTCAGCAATGCTAGATTTGCCATTATCTTTTTGGCAGTACTCACAGTGCTTGTCGAAGAATTGCCCTTTGCTATACCGATATATCCGAATGTTACTATTCAGTCCCAGCACTTCGCCGCCCCACAGCTCGCGCTTGCTGCTTTCAGAGAGAGCCGTACCATGGATTGTCGGATGACTGACAAGTTCGCTGAGAGCGGTCGTGGTCCACAACTCATTGGCGAAAGCGGGATCGTCGATTTGGTACCGATCATTGACCCGCACGGCTTCGCCCTTTTTCGGCTTACCGGGCGTCGTGGTGAGAGGCAGAGTAGAGAGGAAGGAGACGTAGGTCTTGCATAGGGTTGCTGTCCATAGTCGACGTATTGTGAGGATTTGGTCATCAAGGAGAGTCTCGGTTGTGAGGTCGGAGGAGCTGAGGACTGGGGAGATCGCGGGCCAGTTGGGCGGCTGGGGTGGCTTTATGTCCTCATCCTTCGGTGCGGAGGACCCGGATTTCTTTGCGATCTTGGCCTTGGGTGCCATATTTACTTCTGTAAAGAAGGCTGACCAGCCTTTCAATGCGATTCGAGTGGTGCTCGGTTCTATGGTGGAGTGTATACGTCCGGTCCTCGGCGAGGATGAGTCCTTCACGCACAGAACAAAAAGGCGAGCTGTCGCCCCAGATGGATGACGAATAGTTTTCACCTCTGTGTGCGACCAGTGCCAAGAAAATAAATGTTGCTTTTTGAAGATGGAGCCAGGTATGCGACCGGTCGATATCCGCCAGCGAGCTCTAGGATTACACAACGAAGTAGCGAGGCCTGCGGTGAGGCAAGCTCCTTTTCAGGACGAGCCAGAGGAGACTTCAATCTGGCAATCTCCTTCTTCAAATGAGCCAGCTCAGAATTCGTTACGGGGATTTCGGAACTGGATGGACGATGAATATAGCCTTGAACTGTTTGGCCATTTCCCGTCTAGACAGCGTCCAGGTCCAAGTCTGAGATATCCGCTTCGACGTCAAGGACACTCCCATCCGAGACCAGAACGAGGAGCGATTCGAGGGGAAGAATTGGCGCGCTGGGAAGAGAAAGGTGAGTGAGCATTCGTGTTGATGAAGGCATTGTATACAGCTCGGGGCCGAAGAAAGGAGCAGCCCCTATTGGTGCGAAGAAGATTCAGTTCCATCACATGCGAGGCGTCGCAGGCTCTTGTACTCGTCGGAAGCATCGGATGGGCATATTGGGTTTGCGTCAACGACTGTGAGGGGTTCTTACATGTGATCGCTGAGCGATGGTCATGTTGTACATTCGATGCTTCCGAGGGGAAGAGTCTGAGGAGAAGAAGGGTGTGCCCCACTTTCTTGATCGACTCTCGCGCATCGGGCGAGAGGCCTTACCGCCGAAGACTTCACCGACAGACAGACTGACCGCAGACGATGCAGATGCAGATGCAGTAGAGAAGACAGGCTAACACCACCTGCACAGTCCTGAGCATCTTGTACGACAATCAGCGAGAGCGCCTGAAGAGAGCATTGCCCGCGCCCGCCCGCATTAGCCACTGGAGCGAGGACCGCTTCACCGTCGAGCACGTCGACCGCGATCTCGACTGCCCGTGCCAGCGTTGCTGCTGCCATCGCCTGCGAGCCGCCTGTGTGTGGACGTATGACTGCATCCTGAACGACGCGCCGCAACTTTGGACGTCGAACCCATTCCCCTGCGACAACTTCTTCCCACCAACCCATCTTGATCGAAACTACGATCTGTTCCTCCAGCTCCGCGCCATCCTCCACAAACACAGCCGTCGCTCCCTACACCTTCCCTCCATCCGCAGTCGCGGAGCTCAAGGCCCACCCTACATCGACGTTTCGCGCTGGGTGCAGAAGGCGAACAAGAACGCCCACCACGACGGCACTTCCAGCACCGAGGAAGAGGAGCCGGCAGCACAGGTTGCACGCGCGATTGCTGGCCGCAAGCGAAAGCAAAGGAAAGTGGAAAGAGCAAAGGCAGTAGCAAGCAGAAGGAGCGAACGACTGGAGGACTGCGACTTCCCGGACTACTGCGAGACCAAGGGAAGACGCAATCGCGATGCAGCCGGCCATTGCCCAGCATCACAACGCAAGATGGAAGCTACATCCGCCCAGCTCCCACCCCCGCCCCGTTTGCACATGCAATCCTCGCACTCGCACTCCCCATCTAATGATGTCGCGGTGACCGTAACTCCGCGCCCTCAAGTTCACTCACCACCCCTCGCTTCACCCCCCT